>MTSC01000047.1:0-200917 GCA_002368545.1 Ramichloridium luteum | reverse complement strand
GGAGGTTAGATTGGCCTTGTGAGGAGAGGGAGGTGGATAGCAGTCACGCACTTTGACCGTGTCTGCCCAGTCATCGTCCCAGGCATCGGGTACGCCGGACATGTCGTTGTCCCGCGCGCGCGCCGCGCAACACGGAAGGATGCAGCGGAATGGGCGAACGACGCAGAGCTGGGTGGGGTCAGCAACAGCTGCTTGCCCGCAATAGAGTGCCTTGTTGCACGATTGTCAAGCAAGCAGCTGCTCGTCGATCCCACATTGGCGGTTGTCTTGAAAAAGGACAGCAGGAGGAACTGGTTGCGGTGGAGGTGGTGTTGCAGCTGTTCGGAAAGAAATGGAGCCAGGGTTCACGTTCGGTCGCTGCTGCTGCTGCTGCTACACACTAATAAATTGTTCTCGGCTGGCCGCCCGGAGTGCAGCCCACGTCCGCTACTGGCATCTACAACGGTATTCGTATAATAATTATTCTACTGCGGAACGTCCCCTCAATGGGGACGGTAGATTACGGAACCAGCGATATCCGATAGCCATCACCGCTGAGATAGTAGAATTTACGACATGATGCGTGCTTCATGCTTCCCATTCGCCATGGAAAGGTGAATCTGAGGCCTTCCCGTGCGGTGCCCTGCTTGACAGTCCGTTGCCGCGCGCGGGGGTCGTCCGGCGACATGGCTAGCTCGTCAATGGCCGCCAAGCCCCGCGAGTCCGGCCACACGGCCAAATGCAATGCCCCTCCTCTTCGGCGGCTGCTCGCCCGCTCTTTTCTTTCTGCTTCTCACCTTTCTACGATTGCTGTGCTTCTGCCTGTTGACCAGCGTGCTGGACTCCTCGCGTTTCGACGACCAGCACGCCTGGCGCACAGTCTTCTTTTTACACAATGACCTGCCTCACTCCACATTGTGTGCGTGGGGCATGGCTGACTCATCATAGGCAGATCGCGACCGCAGCCCCAGTATATAGTTCGCACACATGGGCCGAGAACTCGCTTTCGGGCATTTGGTCAATTTGAAACAATACAGAGAAGATTAGCATGGCCCCTGCACTAAGGATGACACATGCAAACAAAGAGTGCTAAAAGTTTTTTTTGACACTTTTTCTGGTGGGCGCTGCATGTTTTTGAGATTGAGTGCAATTTTGGTGGAGCATGGTGATTTCGTCGTTGCACCTGAAGAGAATCGAACGCTGGAGGCAGATCCCAAATCCATGCGTGAGGTGCGGTGAGGTGTGCTGCCCTTGACTAGGTGGTTGCATGGGAGTATTCCCGCTCAGTCAGCATTGTCTTACTGCAACCCGACCCCCGGCCAGCCGGGGTGCAGACGGAATGCAGGTTGCGATCTTAACGTCTAACGATGCCATGTCCGTGTCCGCGGGTCGGAGGAAGCGTTCCGGCACAACCACTCCGTCCCTGACTCCCATTCGCGATCGACCCAAACACAACACGTCGCCCCGGGAGAAAACAGTGCTGTCCCACGCAAGGCCCACCGACATCGTGCGCGCGCAACAGCTCCGCGGATGCCGCCGTGACGAAGGCGCCGTGGCCGCTCACCCACGCGAGCAGGCCAGTCACGTGTATTGGCGCCGGCGCTGGTTGGCCAGGCTTGGGGAAAGAAGGCGCCGCCGGGCGTCATCGTTTCCGAGCGCTGAACCACTCGAACGAGGGATGGGTTCGTGGCCCGCACCCACCGTCTCGCACGCCTTTCAGCACAGGACGCAGCAATTCCGGCACGCGCAGGCAGAGAAAAAACGCCATCAAGGGCCGCCGATCGCGCCGATGGGAGAGCTTCCGTGCCGAATGTTCCACTGCGCTAGACTGAACAGTGACAATACGGGCTAAATTAAGAGCGTGCATGCATGGCGCTGGGAGTAGTGCCTGCAGACGTGCTGCGTGGGTTCGGGTGCTGCTGCTACATCGGACACCCATGCACCTCTTGGTCGAAGAAGTTACTGCTGAAGTGCTGATGCTTTACTGTGCACCCCATTGCTGCTAACTAGCGACCACCACACGCCCGCATAGCGGAGGCCCCAGCAGCGTCACTACGCCTCACGGCGATCTCCCTCCTGCTCCAGCATCGCCCTCTCCTTCTCTTGGAACACAGACATAGATGGTGAAAGGTGGTGATTAATATTGGATTTGCATTTCTGCCCCTCCGTTGTTTAGACCATCACACGACTCGCCATTCACTCAAGACCCAACACCCGCCGGACCCGCTGGCTCGAGGAAGTTTCCGACCGTTCAAACGCCAGAACGGAGAAAAACGACCAACGCTCGCCGATCCCCTCGGAAAATCTCTCCCTAATAACGACATCACACCCCCGGGCAGGTCCACCGCTGGTCGGTCTGAACGGCGGAGAAAAAAGACGCTGGGCGGCAGAAGGGAGATCTCGGCGGCCAGAATCCCCGACTGGAGCGCCATCGAGCAAACGAGCGCAGCAACACCAACATCATAGTACACCACCTGTCCAGTTGACAGGGTCACATCCTGGTGGGACACTCGGCCGCGACCAGAGTGTTCCTCTCTCCCTGCCCCCATCCCAGCACGATGGTCACACAGGCTGAAGCCTTCCCCACCACGACGGTGAACAATCCCGCCCTCGCCAACCGCTCGCTGCCCACGCCGGTGACGCCCAGCGACGACGGATCGAAGCCGTGGTCGATGAACCAGCCGCAGCACCACCGCCGCACGTCATCACAGGACAGCCTGCAGAAGACGCCTCCGTCCGGCGGCCAGACGTCGCCGCGGATCGGCCGCAAACCCATCCACACCACCACCACCATCCTCTCCCCGCCGGCGCCCGAATTCCGCCTGCAGGACACGCCGGCGAGTCCGGTCAGCATCAGCCCGCCGCGCCTCGACATCCAGCAAGCCGAATCCGCGGCCATCTCGTCGCTGGCCGGCATGGACCTGAACGCGGGCTCGCGCGGCAGCAATGGCAGTCTCGGCAGCAGTGGCAGCGCCGGCGCCGGCGCCTTCCCGCCGCGCACCCACTCCTCGAGCCCGTACACGCGGCATTGGGGCGAGGAGCGCGTGGTGCTGCACCACCGGAGCTTCTCCGCCAGCGTCCACAGCGAACCGATCGACGAGCAGGGGGAAGAGGAGGAGGATGGGACCGGACGGACGGAGAACGAGGCGTTGCGATACCATGCCTTTGACGACGCGCCGAAGAAGAAGGCCGCCGCGACGAAGCGAGCCTCACAAGCGACGACGCAGTCGACCGGCTCGAGCGGGTCCGGCGGCGGAGATGCACAGCGGTCCCCGCCGACCTCGCAGCCGCTGAACTCCATGTCGCTGGGTGTCCCGCGGACGACCATCGCCCGCCCGGCGTCCGCCTTTACCCTCGGCGCCGACTACCGCGGCCGCACCCTCTCGCCGCTGAGCGCGAACGGCTCCGACGAGGGCTCCCCCCGCGTCTTCGCGCGAGATCTCTCCAGCAACCGGCGATCACCCTCCAGCCGACCGATCAGCTACGTCGACTTGCTGAACAACATCCCCTACAGCCAGCAGGTGGCGCCGGCGCCGCCCTTGAATAACACCTCGCTGCAGAGCCACGTCGGCCGCGGCGCCAGTCTCCTCGACACCAAGAAGACGCTCGAGATGTACAAGGCGAACGTCAAGAAGACGAACGACTCGGCGGTGCAGTACGAGTTCGCCATCTTCATGATCAACACGGCCGCCGAGGCGCAGCCGGGCGACGGCATCGACCCCGCCGAGCTGCAGACGGAGGCCAAGCACATCCTGCAGCGCCTCTCGGACCGCGCGTACCCCTTCGCCCAGTACTACCTCGCCGACGGCTACTTCTCGGGCCTCTTCAACAAGGGCAAGCCGGACCACGGCCGCGCCTTCCCGCTCTTCGTCGCCGCCTCGAAGCACGGCCACGCCGAGGCCTCCTACCGCGCCGCGCTGTGCTACGAGTTCGGCTGGGGCACCGCGCGCTCCTACGAGAAGGCGGTCCAGTTCTACAAGACGTCCGCGTCGAAGAACCACCCGGGCGCCGCCACGCGCCTCGGCCTCGCGTCGATCCGCGGCGACATGGGCCTCGGCGCCGGCGGCCACGCCGCCCGCAGCTACCGCGACGGCGTCAAGTGGCTCAAGCGCGCGCAGGAGTCCGCCGACCACCAGTACAACGCGGGGCCCTACGAGCTCGGCCGCCTGCACCTGACCGGCGACGGCCGCGACATCTTCCGCGACCCGGTCTACGCCGCCAAGCTCTTCACCCAGTCCGCCGAGCTGGGCCACCCGGAGGCGAACTTCCTCATGGGCCGCGCGTACGAGCTCGGCGAGTACGAGTGCCCCAAGGACGCCGCGCTCTCCGTGCACTTCTACAACGGCGCCGCCACGCGCGGCCACGTCGAGGGCATGATGGCCCTGTGCGCGTGGTACATGGTCGGGGCCGAGCCGGTGCTGGAGAAGAACGAGGCGGAGGCGTACGAGTGGGCGAAGCAGGCGGCGCAAGCGGGTGAGTTGTTTTTCTCTTTTTTTTTCCAATCCTTCCCCTCCACTTTCCCCACCCCCTTCCCCGCCGAAATCCGTGTACTGACTTTTTTTGCTTTCTGCTCCGATCAGGCCACGTCAAGGCCCAGTACGCGCTCGGCTACTTCACGGAGATGGGCATCGGCTGCCGCCGCGACCCGCTCGAGGCGAACGTGTGGTACGTGCGCGCGGCCGACGCCGGGTACGAGAACGCGAAGCAGCGGCTCGACGTGATCCGCGCCGCCGCCGCCGGCGGGCCGGTCCCCGGCGGCGACAACGGCCAGGCGCCCGTGCAGATGAGCAAGGCGGCGCCGAAGGCGCGGGACCTCCAGACGGGCGGCGGCGCGGCGGCGGGGCCGGGGAAGGGCAAGGAGGAGAAGGATGGGAAGAAGAAGTTTATGGGGATCTTTTAGGACGGGGAGATCGGAAGGGATAGAAGGAGAGGGAAGGAAGAAAGAGGACAATAAAGAAAAGAAGGAAGAATAGAAGGCAAAAAGAAAGAGACAATATCTTAAATGAAGAAGGTCGGGGCACGGATCGGACGGCGGAGAGGTGGTGATTTTGGGGAGGCGGTCTTGCATACACCTTTCGCCCTTCGCGACGAGGGTTTGGGGGAAAGGCTTTTCTTTCAGGTCGCGAGATCTAGAAACCAAAAACAACATATTTCTGGGGATCACAGGAAAAGGGTTCCGCAACAGGAGGAAAGCCGCATTTTGGCGTCATCTTTTGGAAAACGGGCGATTGGAGGCTCCGTCGGTTTGGCTTTCTTGTTTTTTTGGTTTGCTGTGGTTCACCACTTTTTTTTTTCCTCTCTTGCGTTGCATGCATCTCTGGCCTTTGTTCCCCCCGCAGCGTCATCATTCGGTGTTGGGCAGGTACATTCAAAAAAATCTAATGAGGTAATATAGCGAGAGCTGCGTTGATGGAGGGGTTTACCGGAAGGTCTTTCTGTCCATTGTTTAATCCCATCTTGGGTTCTGTCTTCTTCTCTGCATGTACATCTGGGCTGTCGTCGGTGCGGTTGCGCGATAGGTCCCGAGTGCATGGTTGGAAAGCAATCGCGCTCCCCCTCCCACCGCCGGAACCCCCGGCGGAGCTCTCTATCTCTGCAATGTTATGTGCAGGGAACGTGGTGTGCCTGCACGGGCAGTGCACGAGGACCTATAGAGGTGCGCGAGTGGTGCTACACGCCCAAACCCATACACCTCCTTCCCTCATCAGAGCGTCACAATGGTTGACCGCTCTCCATGGTGAGGGTCCCGCGAGACGGCGGAACCGCTGGGCCAGGTTCATAAAGTCTGCACGCGCATCCGATCTCCGCCGACACCATGAGTCGCGCAGAGGGAAATGCAATTCCACGGGGTCATGCGGCCTCAGCCACGGACATTCCTCCCCATCGTCACGGCATCCGCGCCGCCAGCTCCCCGCCCACGTCCCCTTCCCACGGCTGCTCCGGCGCGATGCAGACCGCCGTCGCGTACTCGCCGTCGTGGCTGATGCTGACGTCGACGATCTGGCCCGGCGCGTCGTCGTCGGGGGCTTCTCCTTGCGCGGGTAGGTCCGCCGGCGTGGCCGAGGATCGCACGGCGGCCTCGTCGCTCGGCGCGTCGAGAATCACGGCGTATGGATAGCCTTGTGCTTGCGGTGCCGAGGGCTCGGTCCGGCGGATCTCGACTTGTCGGTACGTGATGCGGCGATGGCGGACGGCTTTGATCGCGGCTTCTTTGGCGGCGAACCTGGATCGCGCATCGAAACGTCAGGGACGCGGCGAAGTGTCCCAGAAGGGAACGCACTCACCTCCCAGCAAGATAGTTACTGACACTGTCCAAGTTTCTGCTCAGAACATGGTCGGCGTTCTGGAACCGCTTCCAGAATAATGCTTGCTCATGCGGTGTAAAGACTCGTTGGAGGAAGCTGTCCAAGGGAGCTGTCTTCGATGCTTTGGCCGTCTTTGCTTTCCCAATTGCCGGCGCTGCTTTCGTGATCAGGGCTTTGATGCGTGGAACATGCACGACATCCGTACCGACCCGGAATGGTAGAGGGAAGGGCCGAGGCGGCATGGCTGATTGTCAATCGATGAGTTATTTATTGTCAGTGTTGATTGACGATGGATATAACCCTGACGCGGTCAGGGTTGGGGTTCAAGCTCGACAGTATTCTATACACGAAACCCCCCAGAATTCAAGAACGCGCCACTGATGTATGATAATCACGTTTGCTATGCTTATTTATATGTATTATTGTAATAATTGCTACAACTATAGAATTCAATCTTTTTGGTCTATGTGAGACCAGGTCGTGAGCGAGTAAGTAATGCGTGAAGAATATCGTAGAGAGGCCGTGCCTCTAAGCCGCTCCTAGAGCGTCCAACCACTGTTGATGTCCATTCAATACGCGACTTGGGTTTTCTTTGCGCAGTTGCTTCGCAATGGATCCGGTCTGCACTTCTTGCGAGCGAATCCGCACTCTCCCTTCCACGAGATCCTCCACGAGCCAGGCGTGGTATGTCTCTAACCCATCCGGACTACCGACTGCGCTCGAGCGCCATGCCAACGATCCAACTTGTCCCCGAACGGGCGGGACCGATTGGGTCACTTCGCAAGACAGCGCTGGAAGTCCGAACTTCTTCAGAGTGAAATGCGCGCCCTTCTCCAGGATCGCGCCCTCAGACGCTGGTGACGACTCCCAGGTGGCCTCGCTAACGATGTCCTTCCAGTAGTCAAGGTCCACCAGGCGCTTCCAGATCACTGCGGCAGTAGAATGAGGGACGACAACCTCATTCGACACGAAGTTGTCCGTAGCGCCTGGCTGGAAAGCGCTCGGAAAGATGAAGGCTGACTGGGTTGGCCCAGCGAACGGGTTCGCGGCCATGTTGATTCAAGCGGAACGTCTCGTAGTAGATGCTAACGGGCTTTCCAGCAGTAGGTGAGGGTGAAGGCAGATAGGAAGAAGCGAAAAGAGGTGTCGACTGGATGTCAATGACAAAGATGAGATGTGCGTCTCGCTTTCCAGGTCGCTTATAAACATGCCTTGGTCTCTTTCTTATGCCTTAAAAAGAAAGTAATCGCTCAGCGCTTAGGGTGTTGTTATAGGCCAACTTCTTCAAGAGGAAATATAACTCGAGAAATTGATTTGAACGAAAAAGATAATATTAACAAAACCCTTTGATGAGTAAGAACAGTAAACCTAATGATGTTTAGCACAGCAATTTTGTCGTGTAGCTACTTGTTCAAATAAAAAAGCATGAATAAGCATGTCAAAACATATTTATATACATATGCATTGATGGCGCGTTCTTAGAATCCCTGGGTTTTCAACGTTTGCGGGAGCGCATTTAAAGGTTCGGAGCTGCACTCCGTTGACGAATTCCTCGCACACTCAGCATCGATGAATGGATTCCGTACAGTTCTGTTGATACAAATATGACTACATAGTAACCCTAAGTTATAACTCCAGCGCGTGAATGCTTATGACGACAGCGAGCTGTCGCTCAGCTAAGCCCGTCAATATTGCAAGCGGTCATCACGGCCCAGCGCAGCTCGTCAACGCCAATCTTACGATTCCCCAGGAGAGACTTCTCCGAGCTACAGCAAAGGACGTCCAACATGATGTCTCTACTCCTTCGTGCGCTGCTGCCCTCTCTCGATTCCCTGAACACCTCGTTCAAGGTGGTCCGTATCCCATCCTGGATATCTCGCAGCGTGACGAGTCTGTTGTGCAAGGCCAACGACCCGGGTGCGTTCGTCTTGGGGTATAACAGCTTATCCACCTTGCTGAGCACGATCTGAAACGGCAGTCCCTCGCCATGCATGAAGCGTACGAGCTCCAGATCCGTCCGCTTGAGCCCGTGCTCTGCGTCCAGCAGCAAGAATGTCCGCCGTAACTGTGTCCGCTGCTGAAGGAACCGCATTGCGGCCGCGCCCCACTCTTCACGGCTCCCGCCACCGTAGCCAGGCATGTCGACGATGACGAGCCCACCGCGGCCAAAGCGCTTCCAAGCCACCTCGTTGAGATTCTCTTTTTTCACCTCGCCATTTAGCCCTTTCTGTATCTTCTTCGTCTTGGCCTCGCCGATCATACCCTGTCCACCAATGCCAAAGCCATTCATGGACCGCGTGCGACCGGGCCGGGAGGATACGTGCGCCGGCTTGATCGCCGTCCGCCCGAAGAGTGCATTGAGTAGGCTACTCTTGCCGACGTTCGAGCGACCGAGGAAAGCGACCTCGGAAAAGGGTGACGGCGGGCACTCGTGGAATTTGCCCGCGCTATAGAGCAAGTGTGGTGGACCTCGGGTGAAGAAGTTGACGGCTTGCTGCAGCTGTGTATTGGTAGGCGGGACGGCGGTCTTGTATGAGTTGAGGGTCGCAGGCTCGAGACTGAGGAGCTGCGGAGGTTCATCATCATACTCAAATACTTCTGCTGCTGGCGCTTCAGCTGTCATGCGCCCATGTAGTGCAGCAGGTTGCGCTTGAGCCCGGGTGGATAGTGCGGCATGCTGAAGTCTCTGGAGATTTTGCCATCGTTTCGATGCCCAGCAAGCACGGCGCAGAGCCGGTGGGAGGTATAGAACATCCATGGTGAAGTCCCCCGAGTCCGGTTCAATTGCGCAGCTTAGTTTGAAATCATATCGAGCACGAACATATACCCGCTATGATCACGAAAGTCGCACGAAGCCCAGACACTGCGATCAAGCAGTCAGCATGCTTGTCATGGCGATGCGACCAGGCGCCTCGAGCCCAAAATTGCCGCAGATGATGGGGAGGTATTGATGAAGATCTAAAACACGCGTGTCCGACATTGAAAGTGCTAACTTAACTTATCGATTGCAGCAGCCCTTATGTAAGCATTTACCCTGCATCCCGTCGCGGTACCGACCAGAAATAATATTTCGAACTTTCGGCGACAGCACATGAGCATGCGCCGATGAGAGTATCGGCGGTCTGCCTGCGCCCTTCGCCTCGCGTACTGGACTATCTGTTACGTCGAGGCCGAATCAGCCCATCAAGCATGGCTCTGGTCAACGTCGAGACGCCGGCAGAAGCGCCCGAGATCCTGGCACCTCCACCAAAAGTCGTCACCACGCCTGCGGATCCCTGGCCGAGACCTTATCTGCTTGAGGGCGGTCTCCGACGAGTAGCGCCCTACCATTTCACATACAACACCAACTGCAAACAGCGATGGCGGGGAAGGGAGATCTTGGAGGTCTTCCAAGATGAGTTTCGGGATCGGCCGGTAGAATACTATGTGAGTATGACAGGCGGACAGTCTCATTGGACACTTAAAGATCTGACTGACGCGATCAGAAAGATGCGATCGAATCCGGGGCGATTCACTTGAATGGGAAGCCGGTGCCCTCAATCAACACGATCATCAAGAATGGCGATCTCATCAGTCATACACTACATCGTCATGAGCCCCCGGTGACGGCGCAACCGATCGGCATTGTGCATGAGGATAATGATGTGATCATCATCAATAAGCCTGCTGGTGTTCCTGTCCACCCGTCGGGTCGCTATAACTACAACTCGGTAATTGAGATCATGCGCGCGGAGAGGGGCCACCAATTCAACCCGCTTCCGTGCAACAGACTGGACCGCCTCACCAGCGGCGTCATGTTCATCGCGAAGCACAAGCAGGCTGCAGAAGCCATCACGAACCAATTGATGGGGCGAACTGTCCGGAAGGAATATGTTGCTCGAGTCAAGGGTGAGTTTCCGCTCGGCGAAGTGGTATGCGAACAGCCTATTCTGCAGATTTCGCCGAAGTTGGGGCTCAATCGAGTCCGCGCAAATGGAAAGTCAGCCAGGACTGTGTTCATTCGGCTAGCATACTACCCTCCAGAGAACGAAAATGAACTCCTCGCGGATGGATCAAAGCGCGAGGGCTACAGCGTTGTTCGATGTCTTCCTCTTACCGGACGAACCCACCAGCTACGAGTGCACCTACAATTCCTCGGCCATCCGATCACAAATGATCCAATCTACAGCAACCGCCGAGTCTTCGGGCCGAAGCTAGGGAAGGACGCGAGCTCAGCGGACGACGATGAGGATATCATTGCGCGGCTGTCGCGCATGGGCAAGGAAGAAGTCGCCGAGGCCGTCGCCTACCACGACGAGATGGTCGACGACTACAATCGCAAGAAGGCGGAGCGTATGACCGGCGAGGTCTGTCCCGTGTGCGCCACCCCGCTCTACAGCGACCCAGGTGCGCACGAGCTGGGCATCTACCTGCACGCGAAGAAATACGCGTCTGCGGACGGCGCGTGGAGCTATGAGACGGCCTTGCCTGAGTGGGCGCTGCCGCCGCCCGGACAGGATGGACCGAAGGAGGCAACGGCGGAGACAGACCCCCTTGCCATTGACCTCAACAAATTAGGTCTGGCAGATGAGACCGAGGAGCCAGGTCCTTCAGCAAAGGTGGCAGCAGCCTCATAGCCGCCATCTATGCAAGGCTCTCGTGCAGACTATTTCAGGCAGGGATGGAACATGGAGCGCGAATGTCTCGAGGCCACATTGGAGCACTCCTGAAGAGGAAAGGTGCTGCATTCTAGTCCTATCGGTACTCCGACGACAAGCGCCGAAGGAGAAGGGCCACGCGCGGTCTCCAAAACACTACTTTTGCACTGCCCCTGCCCCCTTCGTATCTCCTGCAGCAGCTGCTGCGCGCATCTTTTGACGCTGAGCACGACTTCCACCCAGTTTCGGTGCCACACCTTGTGAGGGCATTGCATTCCGCGATGACGATGAGGAACTCGCCGCCGCCTCTTGCCTGCGTCGATTCCGCTCATTCAAATGCGCCAGGAATTCGGCCTTGAAAGCCTCGGCGACCGCCTCATCATTGTCAACATCTGCAGAGTCTGCCTCTGCGTCGCCGCCCTCGTCTCGAGCGGTAGCGCCGGCTGCCAGGCGATTGGTGAGTCCTGCGTAGCGGGTTGAAGGCGTCCGGTCGTAGATTGGCATGGGCGTCTCGCCCATGATCTCATCAACCATGGCAGCGCGGGCTTTTGAGGTTGGGTCGTCAACGTGAGCCCTGCGGCGGCGTCGTGGCTGCTTGGCATGCAGAGGGGCCACTTTGCCGACTGGCTGGGACATGCCTGAAGTGGTTGAAAAAGTTGGCTGCGTTCGACCTTCGGGTTCAGCTTGTTCTGAGATGATTGCTGGATCTTCCGATCCTCTTAAGAGGCCTTGCGCTTCGTGTGTCGTTCGTTCTGCTTTATTGAGTCCAGTGTCGGATTCCGAACTGGCAGATCGAAGCTCAGCCAGCTTTGAGTCTACGTATGCGGCCCTACGCTGTTAGTGGTGATCTGTTTCCGTAGCTACAAAGAGGCAGCCAAACGTACAGATGCTTGTCCTCGACGATTCCCACTCGTCCAGTAGGCTTCATGAAGCGGTCGATCTGCGGTGGTCCCTCTTCCGCAGCGGACGCGACAACAACCATGGGAAGTTCCACGGACTCATTTGAGCTTTTCGGTTGGTTTTCGTGAGCGGCAAATGCGATTCCATGGCGCCGTGGGAGATGATTTCTCTGCTTCAACCTCGACGCAAGCGCGGGCGTGTCGCTCGGTTCATGGTCATTTCCGGCATGTGTTGGAAATTCATTGACTTTGACTTTTGACTCTTCGTCGTCGAAGTGGCGCCGTTGCACAATCTTTCTTCGTTTCGTCGACCGAAAGAGACTTGCACTTGATTCTTCCATTTCAGACATTATGAGAAACTAAATATTCTTGCCATGACATCAACGATGCGAAGTACAGAATGAGAAGGTTGAGCAAGCGCGTCAAGTCGAAGCTTGGAAATCGTTGTTCGAGCAATTTTGGTCACGTGTCGTGCAGGAGCGGACCACTTCAATCGGAGCATTGATCCGATTGCGATACAGCCAAATGCTTGTAGATACCTTTGACCTCATAATAATGATTTCCTATGAGGTCACCATGTTTCTCAGACTTTGCCCGATGGCTGCAGCGACCTTCGCATCACCGACGTTCCGTCCAATGATGACGATTTTGCCTTGGGTCTGCCTCGCGCTTGAATCCGGGGTTCCATCAATGATGTCGAATATCTCTCGAACTCCTTGCAGCATCTTCACCCGACCGTCCACCATCACGATCCGCCCTTTGATTCTGTGAACCTCCCAGTATGCCTCCAGTGGATCTGGTCCAGGCAACTTGTTTTCCCAGAGCATACTTCTCAGCCATTCATCGAGCTTCGCGAGGGTGTCATCCGTCAAAACTGGCAAGTCCAGCGCGATGGTAGAGATCGTGGAGTCGAGGTGACTATGGCCTTTACTTGCGAAATCCAAGTTGTCGGCATCCACATTGTCATACGCATGCAAGTCTAGGACCAAGCCTTCTAGCTGTGGGACTTGGCTGTGATCAGTGATGCGAATGTTCGCCAATGCATTAATGGATCGCACTCGCTCCTCCACGGCTCTGAGTTCGTCTTTAGAGACCAGATCAGATTTGTTGATGATAATGACATCAGCGTGCGAGATCTGCAAGTGCGCAATGGACATCAAGGGCCCATCATGAGCATGGCTCTCATCCGTCTGCGCTTCCTCTTCGCCTACTGGTGCGTCTAAGCAACGAACTATATTCTTTGCGTCCACCAAAGTTACTATTCCGTCCAGGTAGATGGTACTTCCGAGGCCCTCGTCGACCCAGAAAAGCGGTGCAATGTTGCCAGGATCCGCGAGGCCCGTAGTCTCTAATAGGATATAATCGAACTTGCCCCGTTTCTCCATGAGGGATTCGATGGCGTTAACACCAGAATCTTTGACGGAGCAACAGATGCAGCCGTTCCCGACCTCGAGCCATTCTTCAACCTGTTGATCACCTTGGTTGACTGTGAGAGACTTCTCTATGTCACTACTGTTGCCAAACTCGTTGAGAATCACTGCTATCTTTTTGCCGTGCCGCGCCGTTAGGATATAGTTCATGAGCGTCGTTTTACCAGCACCAAGATAGCCGGTTATGATCGTGATTGGGACTCTGGCGAGCTTTTCCTCGACTGCAGCGTCATTTTCACCGGCTTCCGCAGAGCCAGCTACCAGAAGTGGAGGGGCTTCGTCATCATCGTCCATTTTCTTAGCAATTGCTAATTTCGCGGTGTCGTGCGAGTAATTATATCCGCCAGAGTGCAGGTTGTGTGCGTTCAACGGCGTGCTTACGAAATACAGGATAACTTAGCCTGCTGCAGGTGGGCCTTCTGTGGCCGAAAACAACAGCAAACGCATCCCGTTTCGGC
Organism: Ramichloridium luteum; assembly: GCA_002368545.1. Classification (NCBI taxonomy): domain Eukaryota; kingdom Fungi; phylum Ascomycota; class Dothideomycetes; order Mycosphaerellales; family Dissoconiaceae; genus Ramichloridium; species Ramichloridium luteum. The sequence goes on along the minus strand of MTSC01000047.1, from coordinate 187,209 downwards.
GACGAAGGTTTCGTGCATAACTTGCATAACCTCGCATCGACTTGCCTCGCGGGTCCCTGTAAAGGTGGGGCAGGAAGAGCTCTAACAAATCGTATGGCATCCAAAGCCCTCAACACAACAACTCGTGTGTGTTTTAGCGCTAAAGTCTACAGGTCGTGCGAATCGAAGATGGGTGTCAAGTCGGCCTTAGTAAACGTTCCGACGTTGAGAAAGCCGCATGATGTGCACTGAAATGAAGACGTGCCCATCTAAGAGGCATGAAAGGGCGAAAATGCCATCGCCGTACTTCAAAGGGGCATGCTTGGAGGAATGGCCAACCTGAAGCCGTCACTGGGCGCGAGCTTATCGATAAGATTTTAACTCTCCGACCAACTGGAAGCTGCTGAGCCTCGTCATCCCCGCAGAAGCTCATAGTTTCGCGATAGTCTTTCGCATATAACAGCGCGACTGCTCCAATGGTGCCCATCCTATAACGATCAAATGCAATGTGCCTACTTGCGACCATGTTGCTGCATTGCAACGACCGTTTGCAATTGCAAGCTTTGACCTCACCCCTTTAAGATCCTGGAAACTAAACCTTAAACCTAAACTCTGCACGACAATTCATTGAACATTTATTAGGCATCAGCCGGATTAGGATTTATATTTCGTCTTTTCGATTGTAATGGCATAAGGCACGCAGGACATAGGGATCCGCATTATTTGTTGCATAATCGTTATAAGCCGCAATGTTCTGTTCGCTTTTGAATCGGCGGCGGCTAATAAAACAAGTCTAAAATTGGAATTCTGACCCTTTAGATTTGTTGTCTTGCGTTACCACCGTCCTTGCCCAATCTCGTTGCGTGACTCTGCTATCTGCCATCTGTATAACTTATAGTGCTAGAAGACGATATTTCTGCGCCGACCAGATGGTATCGCGCGTACGGCCAGCTGTCCGCCACGAACAGGTAAGGCTGCTAAGCAGCGGCTGTTGACGCCGTAGGAGGAGACGGTCATCGTCGAGTGGGTCCTGCTGCATTTCGCGCGGAACGGCTATGTTGAAAGCGGATCGCTTTTTCTGCTTTTGAAAGGCTTGGACGCAAGGCATAATACTGGTTGAATTTTGGCGAGTGTGCTTCGATGCCCCCAATATACCTTTGGAATATGTTGATGAGACTTTAGCCATTTGACCTTCCTACTCCTCAAAGTTGCGTGATGTTGTCAGGAAAATGCGCCATAGTTTAAGCCATTTGCGGATTCGCAAATGCAATGAGGATTCTGACCATATTCTAGAATCACGCTCCTCGCTTTACTTGAGTCGCAAAATCTTTTGAAAATCTACTCAGCGCTCGAGACTTCCGAGTTCTTATCCAAGTTCTACTTCCCAGTGGCCATACTACTAATATAGACGTCTTGCCGGGAGCATTTGATGAGCTGGCCGCACAAGAGACAACTTAGTCACCGAGCTCTGGGTCGACCTTAGAGAGCAAGCAGCCCAGGTGCGTGAGCAAGATAACTCGGAGACCTTATTTGGTCTGGCTGTCAAATTGACCAGTGTTGCCAACACTGCACAAAATTGGTGGGATGACCGAAACTGAAGCAATTAAATGTCTTCGTGTAAACCAATTCGATTGTATCAACAAAACTAGACATACTTAGCAGATCAAAGGAATGGTATCCCATAGGCTTCTTTTCAAATCGCATCCACGACCTAGGCAGTGTCCCTCAGAACTATTGCAGGGATCGGCACCAAGTCCGCAGCACATTCAGCTTCTACGACGGACGGCGCCTTGAAGTCTAACACCTTGAAACCAGTGCCTGTGAGTAACTTGGGTAGCTTTGTCTGGACACCTTCCAATGCTTGTACCGCTTCAAGCATAGCGGCCTTCTCCCGTTGAAAGAGCATTGCGTGATGTGTCTTGCGACGACGGAGCGCATCAATCCGCGATGTCTTGATCTGGATCTCGACTGACTGTGCATTCAAGATGGCAGTGCAGGAGTCGAGAACCTCCTTGACTTGATGCATGAAGAGAATAATGTCCTTGGTGTCGCGACTTGTGGAATCTGCGCGCTCTTGCAGGTCAGACACACCCGATCGAACCTTTTGTCCTTCTTGGATTTTCGATTGGGCCTGACCCTGCTTGGCACGTGCGGCGGTCACATTCGCGTTCAAGATCGACACCCGATCCTGCAACGCCCGCTGCTCATTTGTCAGTGTTGAAATGTTGCTCTTGGCTGCCTGGATCTTGGATTCAAACTGGCTGATATCAGAGTTGACGGATTTGATATCATCCTTGAAAGAGTCATATTCAATTGTAGCGGCACTACCAAAAATGAGAATAAGTCGTTTTCGAATGGATCATCGTGTACTTACGCTCCAAACCCGGCTGCCGCGCCCGTCAGGACAAGTGAGCCTCCAAAAGTGAATGGAGCAAGCCCGACTCCCGCGATACCGGTTGCCTGAGCCGTTTCGATGTGAGAGTTAGCTCTTACAGCCAACAAGGATTTCAACCCACCAATGCACCAAAGGCTTGCTTTTTTGATTTTTTGGCGTTTCTTTCCGCCGCTTCCAGAGCCTGTTGCTTGGTCTTCAACTTCTGTTGGTGCTCTGATATCTGCGACTCCGCTGTCGCGACATTGCGTGTATTCAAGTAGATCTCCCATTGCTTGTCGCTGATTGTTCGTTCTATTCCCTCGACCTCCGCAATGGCCTTCTGCAACTCTACCGCCGCTACGTCGCCAAGTCTCTTCGCCTCAACGCCGGTCTCTTCAAGTTTATGTCGTTGCACATGAACCTCTTGACTAATATTCATGACCGCAGTTTGAAATGCCATGGCCTGTGAGAGGGCGCTGATTGCGGATTTTTCCGCCGATTCGAGATCATCCAGGATGCGACGGATACTATCAGTCAGCCAGGTCAGCTGTACAGCGAGAGTAGGATAGGAAGGTGCAACAGCAGTTGTTGCATCTGGCCAGGAGCCTGGCATCGTATGTTTCATCCCGTTGGAGCACCTTGATCGCGGAAACGAATCCATGGTTTCCATTTCCCACTCGTCTAGATCAAGGTTGCCAGAATCATGATATTTGCTCTGACGGAGAAACGACCGAGCTTCATCTGTGACACGTGCAATGCGCTGATTACTTGATCGCAGAGCCCTGCAAAGTTTCCAGGCGGTACCTCCAATTTCCACTTTGGAGCTTTCTTTGCGCGCCGCGAGCTCGTTCTGCTGATCTCCAAGGCTGCACTCAACAGCTCGGACTCTGAGGGCAAGGGAGTCCATCTTGCAGCTTTGTGACAACAATGAGGAGCAGCACGATGCTCCACTTATCGGGAGAACAGATATCGACTAAGCATGCGAGGCTCGACTGATGGTCACGCCACCTTGTATCGATGTCTCCAATGGTCATAAACGGGGCGGGGCTGTATGAATTGTGATCAGGCTGTGCTGGGCTTTGAACGCCACGTGCTGAATGGAGATCATGCTGCAGCCTTGTTCCAGCGCGGGCCAATAGCATCGTCGTCGGTGTGAATGCTGTCCACCATCAGACTAATAGTCCGAATTTACCGTCTATCGCCTGCAATATGTCAAGAGATATGGTGATGCGGCGGTGCTTCACCGGTCGGGTTCGCAAGGGAGGGAAAGCGCCACTAGTCGCCTTCGCTTAGGATGAGTATGATAGGCGAAAGTGCGAAGTGAGGAGAACTGAAGTGCACGTAAAGTATAAGTACCTGGTTGGAGGAGAAATAGGCATTTTTCTTGGAGTAGAAGCATCTCGGATCTCCACCCAAACCTAGCAACTACTCATCCCAGAGCAAGATGCGTGGAGAAACCGGTAGCAACTTCGATCGTTCTGATGGTCCGCCCAAATACCAGGCTCATGCAAGCAGTTCGTTCAATGGAGCACACTCCAACTTTGCGTCCACTGCTGGCCGTTCAAATGATTCATCATCGCAGGACGATCCCCGCGCAGCCGAGGCACTGCAGCTCCAAAGGCAATGCCGTGAGGCTGTCAAGCGAGTGAAGAGCAACAGTCTCCTTGCCAAGAGCGATTGGGCGCAACCTCTCACCTCGGCGCCTGTGGCGATTTCCGTTATGGCATTCCTGCTCAAGACAGCTGCTGACAGGCGCGTCGCGGATCTGGAAGTCAATAGCTTAGAGGTCAAGAACGAGAAAAACGACAAGGTGATCGGAACTCTACCGTAGGTGCATCTTCTACCAGAGGTCATTGGGCGGTTGCTAACGAAGAACCGTCAGTTCCAAGTTTTTCCATACGAACTTGCAGCACTGTAGCAACATTGGACAGCTTGCTTTCCTCGATGCGCAGGTGCGGATGAACAAGATCAAAGGAATCGCCGAGACCATGTTCCAGGGAGGTGACAACATCAGATACATCATCGAGCTCCTCGAAGACCCTGACGATGCCAAATACAATCTCAAGCCTGCGATTGACGAGATCCGCTGTTCAGCGACAGAATGCCGTGAACAATGTGTGGCGATCAAGGACAAGTTCGATTACTGGTATCGAGTGGTCGACCACTTGACACTGACGGCCTGGCAACATCGCGGTATGTGTCCCCAAACCCGAAGCTTAAGCGGGCCCAGAGTTTTTCACTGGTCAATTTCATGAAGCTTGTGCTGAAGCGACGCAGGTGAAACCCTTCAAATGCAGGAAGAAGTGAAGAAGTCCCATAATGAAGCGGAGACAGACGCGAATACGAGCGTCACTGACGCACAAGATGCTTCTCTGAAGATCGGGCTCATGGAGCGTGAATTGGAGACAACCCAAGAACAGGTCGACCGCGCGCAGGCAGAGGTCGATAGGCTGCGCCTGCTGCCCGCCGATCCAGAGCCTGGATATTACGATGATGCGAGGATGGCCCAGAGCCTCGATCCTATGACTGCTGCGCCGACACGAGGTGAGTCGGCAGGTTCCAGCTCTCGTGTTGAAAGTGAGAACATCGCTGACCTGCATAGTGCGAGGGGTGGTCTCCGACGCCTGGGCCTGGGCCTGGGGCTCCCGTTCCCGACATTCAGAAGATCAACGTGATGCTGAGGAACACCGGGCGAAGGTGCGAGCCCGACAGAACGAGCTCATCGCACAAGCGCGCAAGCGACGGGAGGCGGAGCGAGCTAGGGCCGAAGCTGTCCTTGCGGCAGCCCGAGCCGAAGAATCAAGTCTGCTCGAGAAGATGGAGCGAGCAAGGTCGGACATCGCGAAGAATGAGCACCGTTTGGCCGATGCCAAGAATAGACTGACGAAAGCCAACCTCGACATGACACGGCTTGCGGATGAGAACCTGGGACTTGTAAGGGCACACCAATATGCTGCGTGGATCTCACTTTAGAGAAACTGACGTCAAGCTAGGAGCAAATCATCGAAATACTTCGAGAATCGGCACAGCAGCTCGGGAAGCTGAAAGAGCAGATTCAGCCCCTCGTCGCCTTCTTCTCGGACTTGGAGACCGACGTCTCGGTAAAAATCGTAAAACATGTTGATTCCTTTCTGGGAATCATTGAGCGCAACATGCGACCCGGAGAAGGCCCCGGTGTCGAGCAAGAGCTCAGACTGCGCGATCCTAGCAAGAAAGTAAGTCCTGGCCCTGACCAGTGTGTCCTCATCTACTTAGTACTGATTCTGTATACTCTTTCCAGCAAGTCCAACAGGCCGCCATGCAGATCCAGGGTCGTTTCTCGGTCATAGCCGACGTCGCCTCGGCGTACGTGCAAATCTCGGATCGATGCATTCGCCCGGCGATCAACAAGATGCAATTCTTGGCCGGCGTCAAGGACGATGATTGGGTGTCGGAGTGTGCAAAGTTTAATGGCTGGTGCGATGCAAAGATCGTCGATATTGACCAGATTGCTCAGATGACCACTCGCGATATGGGAAAGAATATGCTCAGACGTGTGAATATGATCGCGCCAGCGCCGTCGGGTGACACAGAAGATGACGCATAGTGTGCCGAGAAGTGGTTCTGGCCGAGGACGCTATAGTTCATTTCTCTTTTCCGAATCGCTCCATAGCCGGTTCCCTTTTTTCCAAAAGAAGGTTGGCAGTGGTCGTATTCCTGGATTAGTCTTGACATGGACGTCTCATTGTTTCTTCATTTTCACGCTTTTTGTTCAGCCAAATTCCAATATCTCTGCACTGGTTCGATTGTCACATGAGCTGTGATACTTCACATAGCTCTCTGATGCCCAGTTCATGCACGAATTGTAACAGGAAAACTTAGCCTGCTGGGCCTTCTGTTGCCGAAAACGGCGGCAGACGCACCTCCTCTGTAGCCGTCAAGATTTCGGAGATGAGGCCAGGGAGCTCTTTTTGGGTCTGGCGGGAAAGGACTTCGCTAAGGCGGGTTCGAAGTGCGACAATACCGCGCAACTTGGGGTCAAGTTGACCAAGTCGCGAGACCTTGAAGAACTCCGCTTCTAAGCTATCGCGATCACACTCTGGTGGCTCGTTTAAATCCAGATTACGCACCACATGCCATCCTAAGGAGAATCTGATATCACGAAGAAGGATCTTTACCCCGCGGAACCTGGATGTAAGGCATCTGGCTTGGTGATAATACCAAGAGTGCGGTGCCCTTCTGGGTCCACCTTCCTCGCCTTAGTAACTAAGTACGATTTGATTCGCGTAATCATTTTAGCTGACACCACTGCAAGTATGATGCTTCGTTCAAGGGACATATAATCCTCGACTAGGGTATTGACCAGCGCGATGTCATCTGCACTTTGAAACCTTGTTCTCCGCGTGGACGAGTCGGGGATGATCCACGATAGTCAGCTGGGGTATCTGTGGACCTCTGACTTCGAGTCTGAGGATTTCTGCCGATAATGCATTGCCTGTTGATGGAAGGCCCATGGAGTTCGTCGCGTCGGATATTGTGCTTGGAAGGACTTCAATCGTGGCGAGTTCCCTTGCGAAGGGGTAGCCCGAAGATGGGTGACTCGAAGAAGGGCAACTCGGAGAAGGGCAGTTCGAAGACGGGCAATTCGAAGAAGGGTAATTCGAAGACGACCAATCGGAAGACGGGTAGCCTGAAGAAACTGGGTGACTCACACACGGACGAGGCAGAGGAGCAGAGAGGGTACCGGTGGGAAGACGGCCACTTCGAAGACGGGCAAATGGGAAGCGGGTAAATGGAAGCTGGGCAGCTCTTCAGGTATAGGCATAGGGATAGTGCAAAAATTATTCAAACTTCGAAGACGGGCAAACGGAATGCGGGTAGATAGAACCGGGCGGCTGGTAGTAGGGTATCATCACCAGGGCATTCGCGATGACAGAAAATACCATCTTGGGCGGCTTGTATGATTTGGTGAGAGAGCCAGCGAACAGGCCCGAAACTACGGATGCGCGATACCAGGATGCATCAGAACAGTTGATCATGAACACTGTGCACCGCTGATTCTTTGTCACGGAATGTGGTCACTTTGGGCTCGGTCCGTCGCAGACACGGGTGGGAGATGAGGTTCATATCATCTCGGGAGGCACCGTTCCTTTTATATTGAGAAAACTTGCCGGTGAAGTCGAAGATGTTACGCAGGGTCATCGCACGCTTGTGGGCACCGCTGACGTTCATAGAATCATGGGTGACGAGGCGCTTTGCAGAGACGATTTCGAGTGGGACGAATTGACTATTGTGTAAGCAGTCGTCCATTAAGGACGATGCGCTTGCAGACCAGTCAACACTGTCTGAGGCAGCAGTTGTGGCACTCCTGTCGCAGAGTTGCATATGAATGCAAGCCCTACCAGGTGATGAATAGATCAATGTGGCACGGCTGGTGCCTGGCTGTGCGGGAGCAAGCTGGCAGTGGCAGCCCCCCTCTAGTACATTGTCAGCTCGATCCCTCCCTTACAGACGATAGCAGCAATCTTGCCTCAAGCAAGAACTCATTTTCCTTTGGCTTGCACGACAACCAAAGACATTCCTGCTCATGATGGCTCAAACGAATGGCACCGAAGGTGAAGCCACCGAGCTTGGTGTCGTTGAGATCGAGACCGCCGAGAAGGTCAAGATGCAAGGCCTGCTCAAGCATATCGACAAGAAATAAACCGAGCAGGGCAAAGTCTACTATGTCGAAACCCCGATTGAGGCCGTACCCGAGCAAGTGGACTGGTCATCGAAATACGCTATGTGTCTTGTCAGAGTCTTTGACGAGTATGGCGATTTCACAAAGCGTGTTTATCTACAGGTGAGGCGGACCAAGGAAGGTAACCATAGATTCCACGCTAGTGAATGCTGACAATGAACAAGATAAGTCTCAATACCTCAAAGACATACTCAGGAGAACCGTCGCCGAGTATCCTGACATTTATTTTGTGACTAGCGACATCACCATTGATGCCCCATACCACGTCCTCTACCACTACAAGGACGAACTCGCCGCCGCCAAGTCGACTCTTGCCGACGAGGAAACCTCGTCACACCTGTCTCTGCTCTTGGACTTCATTCACGAAGAATTCGAAGAGACGATCTCCGAGACCGATGACTTGATCGAAAAGGGCCTCATCTTATATGAGAGTCTGTGGACCATTCTCCGCCCAGGCGCGATCATCTACACTTCCATCATGGGTCAGGACCGAGCCGTCAAACTTGACAGCTATAAATCCACACGCAACCCACCCGGAATGTCGCTGTATTGTAAGTTCGTTGACTTTGATGGCACCACTTTTGGCACACGCGAAGTCACGCGTTTTATTCCGAGGTTCAGCGCTGCTACCCCGATCTACAACCTCCCTGCCTACCCAATCGCCTTCCATCAAGGCGTAGCCGGACTGAAACAGCGATTGCTTCAGCGCGGCCGCAAATGGGAGGAGCATGCAGGAATGCATTTCCGCCACTTCACGGGAGTTGCGTACGAGCGGGTTTACGAAGGTGTAAACCGGTACAACATCGACTCACGTGTCGTAGTCGATACCAAGACTTACAATCGGCTGAACGATAGGTTCTCGTTCGAGGTCGAGCCGCTGCCTGCTGCCCGAGCTGTCCTCGGCGATAACTACAAGGACTCGATCGACTCAAGGGCCGTGGACCTAAGTGTGGGCGCGGATGGAAAGCAGCGTGGGCCTGTCCTAGTCGCGCTGACTGACTTGCAGTGCATGCTCGCTAGCGCCAGCGTACGTGGTTTCTCCTTCGTCAAAAAGCGCTGGCTCGAGCTTATGGTGCCAGACCTGCGGCCGATTGACTGGAATCCGGACTGCTTTAGGCAGCTAGTGTTACTATCAGCCCAGAAGGACCTGGTGCAGGCGCTCGTGTCGCAGCACATGGGCCAGCAGCAGCAGCAGCCCTCGCCGCCTGTGGGCAAGAACGATACTGCGGACGATCAGGCAGAGGAAGCCAGGGAAGAGGCCATAGCCTTTGACGACATCATCAAGGGCAAGAGGCGCGGGCTCATTATGGTTCTCCACGGGCCGCCGGGAGTCGGCAAGACATTGACGGCCGAGACAGTGGCCGAGTACGCGCGGCGGCCTCTCTACATGGTGTCGGCGGGCGAGCTGGGCACAGACGCCTCATCCCTGGAGAGCAACCTGGAGCGCGTCCTCAAATTAGCCGTGACGTGGCGCTGCGTGTTGCTGCTCGACGAGGCCGACGTCTTCCTCGCGCGGCGCGACCCATGTGGTGATGTCAATCGCAACGCCCTCGCCAGGATCTTCCTGCGCTTGTTGGAGTACTATTCAGGCATTCTCTTCATGACAAGCAATCGCATTACTGCCTTCGACGACGCCTTTCAGAGCCGCATCCACGTGCCACTGCGCTACCGACCGCTCGACGCAGCCGCGCGCCACGAGGTCTGGCAGAATTTCTTGGGCCGATCGCAGCAGCCTAACACTGCAGAGCCTGCCGGTGTCAACTTATTGCATGACGCTGAGGGCCTGGCGCGCCTGGCCGCCGCACCCCTTAATGGCCGACAAATCAAGAGCGTCGTCCGAACAGCGCGCAGCCTTACTACATTTCGTGGCGTGCGCTTAGATGTGTCGCTGCTCAGGCAGGTTGTGCGCATCCAGCTCGAGTTTGAGGAGTCCCTGGCGGCAGGTGACGACAAGGCTAAATGAAGGAAGCAAGCGTGGGAATGTGGCTTTTCACAATGAAGAAAAGCTGTGCCAGTCTCCAAGTGCTTTTCGCGCTTGGAATTCAGTCACTGTATTTCAACGACACAAAAAAGATGAAATAGGTATCATACATACATGCTCTCTAGTGTGCCTCCCCTACTGCCACCAGGCGACGGTACCAGGTGCCTTGAACAAATGAGATGCTCCAAACTCCCCGGAACTCTTCACGCTTATGGCCGTCTTCGCTAAATGCGCTTGCATGAAAATCCTCCGCAATACGACTACAGATTAGCACCGCTCGCTCGCCTCCATATGTCTGAATATTGAGCTTATCAGAGCGTTGCGGTGGGAAAGTAGTACTGCTCCCAAAGGAAATCGTAATCCTCAACGAACGTCGCCACCATGTCCAACAGCGGCTTTCCCTTCAATCGTGACGCCACGCCCCTGACCAAGCCTCCTGTGACATGGTGGTAGAACGCGCCGCGCATCGCCCACCAGCTCAGCGACCAATTCCGCTTGGACAGCTCGGCGCGCTCCAACTGCGTCAGTCCCCGTGCGCCACCAGGCAGCCTGGTCTCGAGTGTTCGTCGCGCCAGCTGCCGCGCACCATATTCCATGCTGATGCCCAGCAGCCAGGGGCGCCAGTCTGATGAGATACCGCCACCGCGGCCGTGCTTGCCACTCGCGTCGCTAGGGTTCGTTCGTTGACTCCAGTATGCCAGCGCGATGGCATAGACGACCGGCCGCAGGATGAAGAGAATCTCTGCGAGCTCGCCCAAGCCGGCGGTACGGTGGAGCAGCGCAGGCGGCGGCTTGACATCGTCGGCGGTGAGCACACGCGAGAGCAAGTAAGAAGAAATGTCGTCGGCGCTGGGGAGTGGCGGCAGAGTGAGTGATGTCCGAGGCATGGTCCATTGCTCGCTGCCCGCTTCGGACAGCGCGTGTTCGGGCTCGCCCTCCTCGTCGAACTCGTTGATCTGCGGTGGGTCCGGAGTCTCGATGACTTCCCGCTCAGGAAGCGGCGGCGTGAGCAGTGGCCGCGAGTTGGTAAGTCGTAACAACATCAGTCGGCACACTGACTTCACTGACTCGAGCACGACGACAACACGCCAGCGAGTGCGCTCGCTTCGTCGCTTTGCGAGCATCTCAAGCAGGAGCTCGACATACTGCACAATTTGTAACATGGTCGCCGCGCGCCGGTATGCAGAGCTCTTTTGGCAGTAGAATCGCGTGTAGCGGTTATGTGGCGAGACATTCCTATGCAGAGACGAGGGTGAGGATCGCAGGGACTGTGCGAGTGCGCGGGAGAGGAGTGAGTCGTGGTAGAGTGCGAGGAGCTGCACACCCGAGTTGAGGGATTCGGAGGCAAGGTCGGAAGATTGATAGGAGCCTGTAGGACATTCACAGATTAGCTCGAGGATGTACACACACAACCTAGATGAATGAGGACTGGACCAACCAGGTATGAGATATGTCAACGAGCGCAGCGCGCCCTCGACTTGTCCGACCGCGCCGGCGTTTTTCGTAATGAAATCGCTGTACATCTGCGCCCATTGCGTGGGCATCGTGATGACAACACGCGTCTGTTGTGCTGCATGCTTGAGTGTATCCATCTTGGGCCTCCTGTGGCCGCTCAGGCCAGGAACGTTGCTGCGATGCCGGAGCGATCGTCCTCATCCGACTTATGAGGTAATGACAGGAGGAGTGCAAGATTGAGGAGAACACAAAGCCAGATATCGCCGCGTGATAGTCGTTGCGAATCGATGAAAATGAAGGGAGAAGAAGACCAAAACACGAAAAGTGAAGTGACTATAGTCGCATGGAAGTTACCCCGGAGTAATGAGCATGCGACAGTACGTCGCTGCGGATCCCCAGCCCGCTTTGACCGGGGCCGCTGTTGGCAGGCTGGAGTCTCTGCCGAGGCCCTTGGTGACGCCCGAGCCTCCTGAAGGACGGCATATGATTGTGTAGGGTTAGGGTTATGTTCAACTCATATGCGGACCAATCTTGTGATCAAAGGGTAAGTAAGTGAACCTTTCATCATTGATCAAGCCTTCGCTTTTGTTGACCAACGTTTGATAATGTGTGGCTTATCTACGCGTCGTGATTGAAGGCAGACAACACATATATTCAGGCGGGAAGGAATAGTCATTGTCAATTTACTTACCTCAATGTAGGTTGCATCTGGTGAGGAATAATTGAAGAAGAATCGCGACCTGATTCAGAATTTGGCAGTCAAAAATTGACAGGTAATTGATGTTCATTTTTGTGATATATGTCGAAAGTCACAGGCAGCAGCAACGGAAACATCCTCACATGATTACATTACGACCCGAGGTTACGCGGGCTGGTAGGATGTCGAAGTGCCTGAAAAACTCACCAGGAAAGACCAAGGCAGAATCAGTGTAATCATGCTAGAGAAAGCGATAGAGAGTTTGTATCAGAATGGTATCGTGCCCATCATGTCAAATGGAAGCTGAAATAAAGTCCATCCGTAGGCGATTATAAGTCCTTAAGCACGTGGCATCTTGGCAAGATGACTCGTTCCCATGGGATCTTCAACTTGTTGTCTTCTGCTTTGCCTAGGATCTCCTTGCACGTTCGTGGTACTGAGAAAAACTCCTATTTGAGATCGGACTGATGCATTTCATTGTTCGAAGAGAAACTCTTATATTTCATGAGGTCCGAGCGTTTGGGACCACGTTGGTTGGAAGCATTGGGTCGACCTATTCAGTCTTTTGCACACATATATATACAGTGTCAAGATGAGGAGACATCGCTGGAGGCGATGTTAGGTAGTGATTCCCCTTCTCATTTTCTTCCGCTCTTCAGCCATCTCCCGTGCTAGATCCAGGCTTTTAGATTTCGATTAGTGCTTGGCGCCCTTCGACTCTGCTTCTGAGCTCTTCAAGAATTGTCTGTACAGGTGTAAGTATATGGATACGTTCCCAGCAGTACCGTGCTGTGTTGCCGCGATCTCCTTACTGTATGAAGTCCTCCTCATCCTTGCTCTTGGCGTTGATCGGGGGTCCCTGCTGGGTGAGGTTCTTCTTGCTGCCGCCAGCCAGAGCATAAGTGCCGCCGAAGACGGTGCTGAGGACACCGATGGCGAGCTGTGTGCGTGGACAGTCAGCATGCGAGATCATGAATGCGCAGCGCGAGGGCCTCAATGGGTGTCCGCTCAGAACCGCGCGAGGACCGGTGGCGAGCGCATGGAATGGGAGATCGTACGAAGTGGGAGCCAATCTTCTGGCCAAGGATCTCGTAGTAGACAACCATTGTGGCGGTGATGCAGATGCGTTGGCGATGTGGTGTTTGGGATGGACTGTGATCGGTGCAAACCGCGATTCCGCTTCGGCTTCGGAGGAGTTGAGCTGCAACTTCTTAGCTCCCTTGCAGCCACAGCAGAGATCAGCCACAGATGTGTGCGCCACACTCACAGCCGAGCTCATGAGCTCTGACGCACGTCACCGCGGATCGCAAACTAGGACGCAGTCTTGCGAGGGAAAGCTATCGCAGGACTCAGGACCTTCCATTCTTCACAAGCACACCGGAGGACGCACAGGTTCAGTTGTCATCGGATTCTCCTCCATTCGCTTGAATTTTGTCGTCACATATAACTATGTCGCAGAAGGAGCCGCGCAATCGGTCATCAACCTCGGATCCTGATGGCCTCGACACAATCGCACATGAACGGAAAGAGACGAGACCGGATTTCTCAAAACCGATTCCACGACAGAAGCTTCCTCAGGAGCTGCAAAGTACATTAGACAGCGAAGAGCGATGGTGGGAGACGTTCACGCAGGGCGAGGCCGGCGAGTCGACCGACAGCAACATTCGATATGCCGCCTATGCCGCGCGCCTGCGCACGATCATGCTGTCCGCACACCGCTATGTCGCCTACACAAGTGACATCGGCGAGTCGTTCCGACCAGTGGCACATCCGAATATGGTGCGCGCCGCATACGGCATCAGTTGGGCATATCTGATCGGTGACGTTTCGTACGAGGGATACAAAGCATACAACAACCAGCAGCGCATCCTGAACCCGCAGACAGAGGAGGACAAGCGAGAGGCGGCCAAATATCAAGGTCAGAAGGTGCCGGCGCTGTATGACTACCGGACGGTAATGGCGCAGCGGGCGGTCTTCCAGAGCATCGCATCAATGGGTCTGCCCGCCTTTACCATTCACAGCATCGTGCGGTACTCAGGGCAGGCCTTTAAGAACGTTAAGAACGTGCGCGTACGGACTTGGGGCCCGATAGGTCTCGGCTTGGCCGCTGTCCCGGCGCTGCCATTCATGTTTGACGAACCGATCGAGTTCTTGACAGAATCTGTGTTCCATACCGCATTTAAAGCGATTGGAGGCCCCGAGGCTGTAAGAGAACCCGCGAAAGGACCCGTGTCGGCAATCAAGGAGAAGGTCAGAGAGAAGGAGCTCTAGGAGATATGGGTGATCATGCTCGTCTTCTGTGTATACGATTTCCGTTTCTTTTGTGATAGCGACTTATTACACATTCCACTCGATGGTACGATCGATAGAAGAATTCGACGCCAAAGCGTGCTCCTTCTTTCTTTCGCAAGCAGTACTGGACACTGTCATTTTGTGTAGATCATTGTCGATCCAATCTATTTGTAGCATGGAACCTACGGCGAGGTACAGTGGCTAGTCCTAGGCAGCTGGAACGACTGCATATTGTTCCTGCTCACGAGCTCAGATGCTCCCTGTGCGATCCTTTGGGGTGTCAGTTTGGAAGCATATACGACCAGCCTTTATGGGCTGAACATGAGCTGGTGAATGATGTATTTGGAGAATAACGGATCGCTTCATTGTGTTTGTGCACCTCGGTTTGGCCTTGATGGCGCAAGGAGCTAGCATCGATTGTTCAGCCACAATACAACAAAGGTAATGGCGCGGTATCAATCCCAGTAGAACAACATAAGTATCTGGGATCGAGTGACGTGGCATTAGCCAATGCGCATTTGCGAGTGGACCTGTGGTGGACGTATAGTGCAATTAATTTGCGGATTTAGGGGATAGGGACTTCCGATGATTCGAACACTTCGGATGGGCTTGGAAGAACAGGTCGATCAGTCATCATCCGCGTTCCCGGGATATCGCGACCACCCATCTCCGTGGCGCACATCACCCTTCTCGACCATCATCACCCTTCTATCCCATCATTCGTCCCATTTCTGGACAGCGCGTTTGTTTGACGACCGGAAGTCGTCAAATGAACCTGCACCATCGCTATTCATCTCGAGTACCAGTACGTCTTGCGCATTCCAGACAAATTTCGAAATTTAGGCAACTCAATCCCGAGCGCACGCTGACATTACCTCCTCAGTCTCACCCTTCTCTCCTGAAGGGCACTTGCATCACCTGAATGCCTTACGTGAAACCGACCGTCCACCTCTCGCGTATTGCAGGCACTGCCCTCAAGTCTTTCACCCACGGCTACGCCCAGACCGTTGTTGCGGCCTCGCAATCCTCCTACGCCGCCCAGAATACCACACCAGCCGGTCCGCTCGCCGACAGTCTTATCGGCCGCTTCCGCAAATCTAAAGAGGCCCGTCTTCAAAATGTTCTCCACCATGCCGACCTGCCGCGCCAGGCCAGCTCCGCGGCCTTGCCTGCGGCGGCAGCCCGCCCGGAGACCAGCCATCACGACAGCGGTTTAGAGAAATACTTGGATGCGTGGCAGAAGCATCAGCGCAGTGGAACCAAGGAATGGCAGCAATTTCAATTTGCCCGTCGCATTGACTGGCAACCACCATCGACGATCCCGACGCACGCCAAGGAGGCCTCGGATCTCGAGGCCGTGTTCGAGGGAGATGAGGCAGACGCCGTGACGGCACCGCCGCCAATGAAGCGTTCGTACACGACCAGCGCGCTGGATAATTTCGACAAGGCGTTCTTATTCGATGAGAAGGCTGAGGCGACGGCGCTTGAGCAGGTAAACACTGCGATCGCGGAGGAAGTGCAGCGCGCGAGGGAAGAGTCGGTCGAGCGTGCTGCGAGGTCACCCTCAGCAGTCTCGGCTGTGCGATCGGAGGGGCCCTCGGCAACCAGCTCGGTTGTTCTGACGCCGACAGATAGCTTCTCGTCCCTCGAGAGTGAGTCCTACACCGAACAGTTGATCCAGCTGGCTGCCGACAAGCAGTATGGCAGAATCCCCGGCCTCTTCCAGAGCATGTTGCTCTCGGGCGTGCAGAAGCCTTCGCAGCCCGCGTATCGCGCCCTGCTGCGCTCTGCCATCGTGCTCAGCCCGGGCAAGCACCAGCAAGTTCCCAAGGCGCTCGAGGTCTACTCGGATATGCTGCGCCGCCGCGTCGTGCCCGACGCTGAGACGTACGGCATGCTCATCGACCTACTCGCCACGCGCGCCTCGGACGTTGTCGCATTGCGTTCGTCCTTGAACCAGCGCCTCGCGCGCTATGGCGGCCTCGAGGAGTCGGGCAAATTCATGTTCCGCTCCAGCCAGGCTGAGGCCACGATCCTGGCCGAAGACAGCTCGCTCAACATTGCCCTCAAGATGTTCGACCGCACGGCCGAGACAACAGAGTCGTTGCCGAGCGCTGCCTGCGCATCGCTGGCGATCGCCAGTGCCGAGAATGGTCGCATCGATGACATGACTCGTATCTACCAGTACATGGAGTCGCGTGGTCTTGAGCCTCAGTCAGCCATTTACCCGGCCATGATCTCTGCGTTCGGTAGCATTGGAGATTTGCGCAACGTCATTGAGGTGTACGATGAGTACCAGGCACTCGCTATCGCTAACAACGCTGGCGAGAACGCAATCGCTCGCATCGACAATGACACCTACGCCGCAGTCATTAAGGCCTATGGCGTGAATGACCGCATGAAGGGCGGCCTCAAGTTCTTGGCGGATATTCAGACCTCGCTCCAGGACTCCACGCTGATCGAAAAGACCCGCGAGGTTGTTGCTCTCAAAGCCCTCCTGCCCTTGGCACTCTCCAAGGATGCGACATTCCGCGAGGCTTTCGACCTTGCCGCCTCCCTGACCGGCCGCGCGCAGATCGCAGCCTGGTCGACAATCGCCACACTCGCCGCGGACCAGAACCGCGCCGAGATCAGCGCACAAGCATTCGAGACTCTAGCCCGCCTAACTAAGGACCTCGCGGCGCCTAGCATGGCTATGCTCGCCATGCACATCCGTAATGCTAACGTGGACGCCGCTGAGCCGTTCTGGCGCGTCCTCGAGTCCGCTCCGGCTTCGCTTACCATGGTCGAACCAACCACTATGCGTGCTGTTGCACTTATTGGTAGCGGCCAGGCTGAGCGCGGTTTGCGAGAGACCCGCCGCATGTTCGCCCGTATCCGCGACGTGCAGCCCGAGAGCAAGCTCGCTGACGCGACTGAGCAGATCGATGAGGCCATCGAGCTCATCAGCTCGTTCCTCCTCAAGAACCAGGGTGCCAGCGTCATCCCCACGAACAGCATTGAGCTGCTGCGCATGATGTCTGAAAATGGCGCGCTGATCCCCGCCGTCACCGAGCACCTCGTCGCCCGCTTCGGGCCCGAGCACATTGCGCGTCTTAGCCAGCCTGACCTCGAGTTCCTCCTGCGCGTGCAGGCGAGCATGATCCTCGACGAGCTCGCCGCCTCGGACATCGCGGGTCCGGCCCGCTTTGGTTGCCTCTTGGAGACGATCGTTTCACGTGCAGTCATGCCTGCTGTTGAGACGGAAACCATGATTGAGAAGTGCCTTGTCAACATTGACCGCACCGAGCTGTCACGGCTGTGGAATAATTACCGCTACCCGCCAACCCCGGCTATGTTCCACAACCAGGCGCCGTTCGCGCCGCCTGTCATGGCCGCTGGCCCAGCGCCCCCGGCTGCCGCGTTTGAGGACACCTTTGACCCCTACGCCGCTCGTACGGACGTCAAGGGCTCCAACGCCATCAACGACCTGCTCGACCGTCCTCAGCCTGGCAACCGCCGTCAGCTCCAGGATGCCTTGACCAAGTTCCGCCACATGCGCCGCCTCGGTCGTGTGCCGCGCATGTTCACATACGGTAAGCTCATCGAGGCCGCCGCCAAGGAGCACAATTTGTCGCTGGCGCAGGACCTTCTCGCGATGGCTCAGCAGGATGTGCCCTTTGATGCACGCTACCGCGTCGTTCGCTTCGGCTGGCAGCAGATCCTCGACCATATGGTCGCTGGCTGCTTAACCCTGGGCAAGCGAGATCTGGCGGCTCGCTATCATCAGGATATGCTCGAGATGGGCGTCGGCGCGCCGTCGGCGAATACTTTTGGTTTGTATATCACTACACTGAAGGAGGGTGGAGTTTCTTCGTCATATTCCACGACCAAGAAACCCTTCCTCGACGAGGCCACCGAAGCTGTCTCGATCTTCCGCCGTGCACAGGCCGAAGGCGTTGAACCCTCGAGCTTTCTGTACAACGCACTCATCGGCAAGCTCGGGAAAGCTCGCCGCATCGATGACGCGCTGTACTACTTCGGCGAAATGCGCGCACTCGGCATTCGCCCGACTTCGGTCACCTACGGCACTATCGTCAATGCGCTCTGCCGAGTCAGCGACGAGAGCTTCGCGGAGGAGATATTTGCTGAGATGGAAAGCTGTGCGAACTACAAGCCGCGCCCAGCGCCGTACCACTCCCTCATGCAGTACTTCTTGACCACCAAGCGCGATCGCAGCAAGGTACTCGGATACTACGAGCGCATGCGCAAGCAAGGCATCGCCCCGACCAGCCACACCTACAAGCTGCTTATCGACGCCCACGCCAGCCTCGAGCCCGTCAACATGACCGCGGCCGAAGCCGTGCTCGCGGAGATGCGCCAGTCGGGTTCGACCGTGGCTCCGGAGGCCGTTCACTATGCGGCCCTGATCCACGCCAAGGGCTGCACGCAACGCGACCTCACTGCTGCGCGCGCGTGTTTCGAGTCTGCCCTGGCGGACCCGGCAATCGCCCCGCACGCTTGTCTATACCAAGCACTCTTCGAGTCCTTGTCCGCACACCGCCGGACAGCTGCCGAGGCGCCGGCGCTACTCGCGGATATGAAGGCCCGTGGCGTCGGTATGACGGCATATGTTGCTAACGCTCTGATTCATGGATACACTCTAGCTGGTGATGTGGCGGCCGCGAGAAAGGTCTTCTGGGAGGCACTCCCCAGGAACCAGCGGGAGCCGAGCACGTATGAGGCCATGGTGAGGGCCGAGTTGGCGGCGGAGGATCGGACACGCGCGAAGGATGTTGTGCGGGAGGCGGTCAGCAGGGGTTTCCCGGCGGCCGTAGTGGGAAGGATTGGGGAGTTGGTGAGGTAGAAGAACGGAAAGGAGAAACCTTGTACAACTAGATACCCTTGGGCGGAGTTTATTTTCGGGTGACGGCGAGGAGTTCTTGGGAGGTCATAAATTGGGGTTCTGTCACGGCCGGAAAATTGGGAGAGCATATTCGGATCGGGATGGGTGGGTGGTGTGCGACTCGTGGGTCTGGAATTGGTTTTTGGATGATACCTCTCTACTCTGCTGGGTTCCCCTTAGTCTTTTCGTCTCCTGACATCTGTTGGGAAGAATAGAGACTGAGAGGTTTCTGGAGTTTCCCTTTATTGCCTTTGGGAACAAAAATGAATCAGTTAATATCAATTTCTCCGCCGTCGTTCGTTCGATCGCGTGTCTTCCTTTTCTTGAACGGATTCGACCGTCATCGTTGTGTCCGTAAGGTCGACGATGGTGATCAATGAAGGCTCAGAAAAGTGAAGACAGTATTTTTGCAGTCCAGCGGATTCGTACGACTGTCAACGTCGACAACTCCTAATGCTGTGATAACAATACTGATCCAAATGTCATTCGTTCATTGTACGGAGTGATCATTCAACCAATTCCCCGCTCCGCCATAGCGATGCATGGACGAGTACAATCTCCCAGTCGTGAACGGATAATTCGGTCCGATCATGGTCTGTTTCATTCTTCCAACTACCCAAAATGGCACCCGCCGTGCTGTCACAGATCAATTCCACGTGGAGCAGACCCCGACGCCGATAGCCTCGGTTAAGATGACTAAAACCCTGCGGTGGGCACCAGATGGCCCGGAAGTGGAAGATGGCGGGCACCCCGGATTTGAGGCTCATTGCGGAGTATGGAGTAGAGTAGCGACCGTCCGCGGCTTTCGAAGGCATTACAGGCGTCTCTTGACTCGAGCCAAGAGCATTCCACCTGCCGATAATAACAGCCGTTTCTTGGATCCTTTGGGTAAGATCTTCTCTTCATTCAATTCCCTTCTCGAATACATCGGCGCTCTGTTGTGGGACCTTAAGAAGACCATAGTCTGACAACTCCACTCGTGACCAGCTGAGAGAGCTCCGCAACAGCACAATGTCGGTTCCCTACAAGATTGAGTCGAATGCCAACGTCAATGGCGCCAACGCCCCGCGAGCCAGCGAGAAGATCCCGATCATCGCGAGGCCATTCGTGAGCGACCGGGCGAAGAAGACGCTGGACATTGTGAGTTTCTCGACAATGAGGTGCTCTTCCTACTTCGGGTGGCGTGCTAACGAAGAGGGGCGTCACAGGTGGAGAAGTTCGTCGAAGAGGAGTGCATTCCCGCAGATGCCGTCTATGTGCAACAGATCGGAGAGACCAAGGCCCAGCGGTGGGCTGCCCACCCGCCGGTGCTCGAGGTCCTCAAGAAGCGTGCGCGCGAGCTCGGCTTGTGGAACATGTTCCTGCCGAAGAACCACTTCAAAGAGGGCGCTGGCTTCAGCAATCTGGAATACGGCCTGATGGCGGAGTACTTGGGGAAGAGCTTGGTGGCATCCGAGGCGGTCAATTGTTCAGCGCCGGACACGGGCAACATGGAGGTGTTCGCCAAGTACGGCACGGAGCCGCAGAAGAAGCAGTGGCTGGGTCCTCTGCTCGAGGGCCAGATCCGCAGTGCCTTCTTGATGACCGAGCCGGACGTCGCCTCGTCCGACGCGACCAACATCGGCCTGACGATGCGCAAGGAGGGCCGCGAGTGGGTGCTGAACGGGAGCAAGTGGTGGAGCTCCGGCGCCGGTGACCTGCGGTGCAAGATCTTCATTGTCATGGGCAAGAGCGACCCCCAGAACAAGAACCCCTACCGCCAGCAGAGCGTGATCTTGGTGCCGGCCGACACGCCGGGCGTCAAGATCAACCGCATGGTGTCGGTGTTCGGCTACGACGATGCGCCGCACGGTCACGGTCACATCACCTTTACCAACGTGCGTGTTCCGCTCGAGAACATTGTTCTCGGTGAAGGCCGTGGTTTCGAGGTTATTCAGGGACGTCTGGGTCCTGGTAGGTCTTCCATATGGTTTCGTTTTTTGTGATACGATGCTAACTACTCTGTTCACCAGGCCGCATCCACCACGCCATGCGCAGCATTGGCGCCGCCGAGAAGGCCCTCGAATACACTATCGCGCGCATGAACGACCCGCGCAAGAAGCCGTTCGGCAAGCAGCTCTCTGAGCACGGCGTCATGCTCGCCCGTGTCGCCAAGTCGCGCATTGAGATCGACGCTGCGCGTCTCCAAGTCCTCAACGCCGCTGCCATGATCGACGCCGGCGACGCCAAGTTCGCGCTCAAAGAGATCGCCGAGGCGAAGGTCTTCGTGCCGCGTGTCGCCCTGGACGTCATTGACCGCGCCATCCAGACCTACGGCGGTGCTGGTGTCAGCCAAGACACCCCACTCGCGAATATGTACGCGCACGGCCGCACGATGCGCATTGTGGATGGACCTGATGAGGTTCACATGCTGCAGCTGGGCCGCAATGAGAACAAGCGCGGCCGCGCCATGCTCGAGAAGATCGAGTGGCAGAAGCGCAAGACGGATGAGATGCTCAAGGTGTTCAACATGCAGAAGCGGGACGTGCTGCAGTTGGACCGAGAGCTGAGCAAGTCGAAGTTGTAAAGAATGTACATAGTCAATGATGGCAAATCGAAAATTGAACAGACTCAGCAAATGTGCCTATTGGTTCAGGTGAAGTGGTTGGTCAGCCGCGTGGGCGCTGATTTTAAGGCATGCGATACTCACGACACCCGTGTCTTATACTGTGGAAGGAGATATAGGGCATGATGCGGAAAGTTTCCTCACAAGAAACTCGTAGTAGCTGTGGATGTCTTCAAATATATATACATCCCCAATCCAACAAGAATGCTCCTAGGCCATCTGATCTTTGCCACGAAAGGCGACCTGCTGTTTGTCTGCATTCAGATCCATCGCAGCAGATCGTGATGTATCCCGATCCTCGTCTATAAGAAATTTGCTTCTTTCGCCTGAAACCTCCCGCACGCGCCCTGAAGCTCCTACAAAAATCGTGTTGCGTGCTTAAAAGACCCGATCCATCAGCTTGTGCGCCAACTCCACACCAACGAAGGTAGCCGCGTTGGCCGGAACCGCACGCGCCATCGCCGGGCCGATACCGGGGAAGAACGCCTTGATGCCACCCTTGCCATAGAGCTCCTTGATGCAGCCGGAAATCGTCTGCTTGACCTCCGAACTCTGCAGTCGGCTCTTGATCGTATCGAGCGGGAACACAGCCGTCCACATGGCCACACCGGCAGCGCCACCGGCGGCCATGACCGCGGGAATGCTCAGCTGACCCGGCTTGCCCGTGACGGGATCCGTGGGTGTTAGCTTGCGCTTGATGATCTCGTAGGTGGCGAAGTATGCGGCAGAACCCGGGCCGTCACGTGCGAATGTCATTAGACTGCCGCGGTACACCGAGCGGATGCCACCTTCCTTGTAGAGCTGGCGCACGACGTCCGCGCCGCCGGAATACTTGGGCTTCTCGCCCGGAGCGAGCTCCTTTTGGCCCTGAATCTGCAGGATGATCTTGACGCGCTCGAATGGGGCCGTGACGACGGTCATGGGGATTGCAGAGAAGAGACCAGCAGCGGAGACCTGGGCAACGGAGTACTGCTTGTCCTTGACAGTGGAGAACGTCTCGACGAGCTGCTTGCCGACACCGTAGGCCCAGAAGTTGATGGCGACTGTACACGCGGTGGTCGTTAGAGGCTGCTGAGAAGACCGCAACGTGGGAACTTACAGATTGGCGTAACACCGACCAGAGGCGCAGAGACACCAGCGTACATGCCCTAGAAACCACGAGTCAGTGCTGTTGTCGTTCCTCAAACGCGTTGCGCCCTCGCAGCACAAATCTATTAAGCATTACTCACCCGGACCAGACCTTCTCTCGCGACCGTCTTCCGCACAACATCCATCGCACCCGAGTACACGCCCTTCTCTGCCGTCTGTAACCGGACCTTGACGAGGTCGAAGGGGTGGCCGACGACCACAGAGCACACACCACCGACACCGCCGGCTGCGAAGTCGCGTAGCGACTGGAAGGCCTTCTTGCCCGCCTCCTGCACGTCCTCCTTCAGCTCCGCCGTGTTCTTCGGCAGGCTGTCGATCGTCGCATTGACCTTCGCCTCCGCCTTGTTCTTGATGTCTGCGGCTGCCTCTTGCGCTGGCTGCAGGTTGCCGTGTGCGGCGGCCTTGGCCGCGTCGACGGGCGAAGGTGCGCCCATTGTGTGGTGGTGCAGGATGGAAGAGAGCCCAGAGAAATGTGCGAATGCGGCTCTTACTATCGTGCGTGTGATTGACTATTCGTAGGAGTCAATGGCGTGTGTGGACAGTGATCCTGCGCCCGCTATTCGAATTCTCTGCAGATCTGGTAATCGGAACTTTCGCAATGGCCCACGAGGATTGAAGCTATCGGCAAATGATAAAAACAGTTTGCTATGCACGTATCTCCGGGTAGCTTTTCGCGTGCCGAGGTCGGGGAAGCTAGTCGCCGGCACCCGTTCGTGGGCCAGCCACGGCCTGAGCATATGACGAAGGTCTGAACTACGGCGGCCGAGAGCAAAATAGTGGGTAAAAAGCAGACGACTTTCAATGAGCATGTCAACGTCGACCGAAAATGCATTTGATTGCTCACAAAAACGAGGGAACATGTCGACACGATGCACTGAATTGCTCGCGGTAGTTGAGGTTGACTTATTCATTCATTTTGTTACGACATAATTAGTTGTCTCAACGTGAGGTATACTCATCACAATTCGTAACATTATACATACGCGATCGTGCAGTCTTCACGGATGCGCCCCTGCACGCCTAATTCGACCTGACCACCACTTACAGCCGGCCCAGTGACGCGGAGCTCGCCTCTCGGCTGATGGCCTTCAACCTCCGAATCATTGCTGTTGAGCAATTTGACCTCGACACTGCTGAGCGGAATGCCGAAATGCGAGTGCGCAGCACCGTCATCTCGCCGGTAGTCAAAAACATTCGTCTGCGCGATTGCGCCCGCCACGCGAGCTGCGGTCAATGCATAGATGATGCGACTGCGGGTGAAGATGCGTAGATCAGAAAGCATGGTCGAGGAGATCGGCGGGGAACCGGCGCCCAAGCGCTCTGAAGAGAGGATCAGGCGCAATTGACCGGGCTTGCTTGTCGAGCTTGATGGGGCGAGGAGCCTGAAGATAAGGCCATCGGTTGGCATGCGTCCGGCTGACATGGTTTGCGACTGCGAGTACTTTCCGAAATTCTGAGCAAGCGAAGTGATGCCTGCGGTTTCGCGCTTGTGCAGCTCCGCAAGCGTCTCTGCGCTCGCAATGATGACTGTCGGTGCCACACCACGTCGTGCAAGTGCCAGCTCGACACCCGGTACAGCTACGCTGTTGATGGCAACACTGGCATGCGTGAAGAGCGCTGATAGCGTCAAACACAAGACATAGCTGTGGGTAAATGTGTCTGCTGGTAGTACGAGGTCTGCTGAGGTGAAGCGTTGACGAAGTGGAATAGCGGAGGTGAGTGCTGCGATAGCCGCGACCAGATTCGCGTGCGTGAATGTAACGATTTCCGGCTTCACGGCAGGGTCAACGTGCTGCCAGACAATCACGACGGGCTCTGGTGTAACATTGTCTGCAGGAAGCAGGACTTTGGCGTCCGGGTCAGAGGCTTTCTGCGCCACAGTGTCGTGCCAGACCGCGACGTTCAGTCGCCCTTGCGCGGCATCAGGCACACCATTCCAGTCCATGTGTCGACTAGACTTCTGCACCACCCATGTCAAGCTATGAAGCTTCTGGCAAGCTTTGGCGACACCGTCCAATGGGAGTGTCCCGGCCTGGCAGACAAGGCTGTCTGCACCAGTTGAGTTCAGAAGCTCGTACACCTTCGGATGCGGCATGTTGTATGGCAGGAGGATGGGCGAGAAACCGTAGAATGACGCAGCTGTAGCCATACCGTTAGCGAACGATCCATGAGTGACACCCAACAACAGCACATACCAAAAAGAGTTGCCAAGTATTCGATACTATTCGGCATGTAGATGGCAACCTTCTTCGCACCCTGAGCCTGCAGATGCTTGCCGATGATGTTGATTTCCTTGGTGATCTCCTCAATCTCGTGCTCGATAATCTCTTCCTTGCCGTGGACAGTCATTATCAAACCCTTTGGAATAGGCTTGCCGTCAGGTCCGGTCGTGCCTGCTCTCGTGACTTCTCTCCAGACATCCCGCAGGTCGCCATCTTTCCCACTCGCCCATCGCGGAGCACCTTCATCTTTCACATTCAGTCCGGACCGTAACGGATAGCCATGCGGGACTTCTGGTGAACGGTATGCCGCAGATTCGTGTCGGTTTCTGATCGCTCCGGCGCTTGCCTGGCGTGCGAGCAGGAGCGGGTGCGTATCTGGCTCGTCGGGGAAAATCAGTGGAACGACGATCAAGCCAACAATAAGCACCGAGAGGATTGTTGAGACGATGTTCCAGTCGGACAGCACAGAGGCTATCTGTGAGTCGAGCTGCTCCACCCAATTCGCCATTGTTGCGGAAGTTGTCGAATTGTGGGCAGAAAGGTGGAAATTCAAAGAAAGAGCCTCTTTTGTGTTCGGTCAAGCAGGATCCGATGTCCCGCACGTCAGCTCTCCCCGAGCTTGGAAGCTCCGGCACAAAGGCGTCATAATACGAGGTACGGCATACGGCATATTTCATAACTCCTAAACTTATGCACGCCGTGATCTTTAAGAAACAGCAGATCAAGACCTTGTTGGGCAGTTACTGTAGTGTACAGGACACGACACTTATGATCGCCAGATGGATTGTACCAGCAGTGGGCAAATTTTGATACTATGGCCCGGATCGCAGACACTTGGAGAGTGCCGCACATCGCCAATGTCGAAACATAAATGAATGAGGAGAGGGACCAAGTTTTTTTCTAATATGGACAGAGATGTACATTTACGTAGGTAGTCGCGTGTTGGCGATACGTTCACTCGGCGCCTCATCATCCTGCCCCCATTTCTCCGCCCAACCCAAACACCACGTCTCAAACCTTTTCCCTAACTGCACCGACGGCCGGTCTACCCAGCGTTCAAACGCGCCCGCCACGATGAAGTTGATAATCACCACGGGCACCATACGGACCAGATACGCAAGGAACAACCACGTACTCTCGCCTCGATCCTCCAGCGGCACGGCGGGATCCACGCCGCCGATGAGCCGCAGGTAGATCGGGTCCGCAACCATGAACCAGGCGCGCATCGGCACATGGCACAGGTACAGTCCGAACGAGATCTTGCCGAGATACTGCACCGGCCGGGTTTCTGTGAGCCAGCGCCGCAGGAATGGCGCCTCGCCGATGCCGATGAGCGCGCACATGCCAGCCACGCATTCGAGGTA
Organism: Ramichloridium luteum; assembly: GCA_002368545.1. Lineage (NCBI taxonomy): Eukaryota > Fungi > Ascomycota > Dothideomycetes > Mycosphaerellales > Dissoconiaceae > Ramichloridium > Ramichloridium luteum. Next base: position 160,484 of record MTSC01000047.1, on the reverse strand, counting down.
GCGGTCCGCGGCGCGATCGCGGTAGAAGCCCAGGTCGGAGAGCGGTTGTGTGATCCAGTCGAATCCAGGCCGTGGCAGGATGGGAAAGGCGTCCGGATTCGTGGGGTGCAGGTGGCCCGGTTCGTTCTTGTCGTCGGCCGCTGTGGCGGCGTGGAAGCCCGGCAGTCCGGCAAGGTAGAAGCCGAAGATGAATAGGAAGTAGCATGTGAGGGTCTTGGCGACACGGCGCAGTGTAGAGGGCTTCCTCATTGATGCCGGCTGCAAGGTGTAGTCTGCGTAGGCCATGCCGAGCAGAAATTGCCCGCCCGTCCAGTCGTCCTTGACGAAGCTGTGTGTGACCATGGCAAGGATGATGCCCATTCGCGTTGTGAAGTCTCGGGTGCGGGAGACGAAGAGCAGGGCAATGAAGATCACGATGGAGCCGTAGTATTCCAGAGGGATAGTCCAGGAGACACCGCCACCGTATTGATCAACAAGGTAGTACCAGCGATCAGGGTAGCGTAAAGGAACAAGCATGTGCACCATGGAAGTGATCCAGTTTGCGATCTCGCCAAAGAAGGTCGGTTGTGGCTCGTACATCGTCGCCTTCGGGAGATTGGGGAAGATGCGGCAGAGAAGCATCAGCAGGAATGAGAGGAGAAACACTGGCAGATAGAGGCGGATGGCGCGGCGGAAGACTGCTGAGGAAAGTGAGGCATACGCCTTCTCGTGCTGCTTCTGCCGGTACAGAGACAGAACCCGATGGGAGAGCACATATCCCGAGATCGCAAAGAAGACACACACAGCCGCGGACCCACTGCAGTAGAGTGTGCGCACGAACGGCGCCCGCCACCACGGCGGATCGCTAAATTGATCGTTGCCCCATCCGAGGCCTTCGTCCACCCAGCCATGATTGTAGTGAAAGATGAAGACCTCAAATGCCGCGAGCCCACGTAATCCGTCAAGCCATGCTGTGCCGCGCAGCTGGACATCTGGTTCCGGATAACCGAACAGTACCCGGAGGAATTTCCGCGAACTCATCTTCTGCCGCGTTCCGGCCTCCGCGCCTGCCGGCAACACCACCGAGTATCCCGTCTCGGGTTTCCGACGGAATCGAAAAAAATCTCGGTATGATCTCCGCGGCGCAGCATCTGTCGGATGTGGCAGGGAGGATTGCATGAAGTCCTCGTTGTCGAAGGTGTGCATCAGCGCACGACCCGGATCTGGCGCCTCCCCCTCTTCTACGGCGCTTCGCGACAGGTCGCTGGAGCCCTTGCCCGTGTAGTCGTCCATATCTTTCAATTCCAGCGTCGCATCACTGTCGCTGTCCCGGGCGAGGAAGCCTTTCCGATCCATTCTGGATGCGCTCGGGAGCGTCGCACTCGACCTGGTAGAAGTATGCGTGTTACCACGACATGGACGTGCCCGACTCGGATCTGCACTCGTAGGACAATGTAGCGTCGCGTGAGCTGGTAAGTCGCATGAGCTGGTAAGTCGCGTCGACTGTTGGCAGATGTGGCTATCAGTGCTGCGGAGATCCTCGACCAATTCCCAGGCCTGCAGATCTCTCGGGACGATCACAAGGAACCTGGCATGCACGCGACCTCAGACTCCTTCTTTGAAAGTGTTGAAAGCCTTGGCTACAAGTGGAGAAGGGTCGGCAATCGGCGGTCCCCCCTGCATAACTGCATAATTTCACTTCAACGACCCTCCCGAAATCTGGGGTAAGTAAAAAGGTGTGTGCACGAGTGTGGCTGAACTGGGGCGAGCGCGGAGCCTGAGGCAGAAGCATTGCGCTGCCAGAACTGACAAAGCATCAACATCACTGCAACGCGAATAGATCCTCTACCTCGTTACCGTTGCTCAATGTAAGGACAGCTTTGGGAAACACATTCTAGACGATGATCCAGGTTGAATGAAGCGTTCACTGCCGCGCGTCGCGATAAGGGCGAAGAATGTCCAGGCAGTTCCTGGAGAGCTTCAGCTATGTTGACTTCACATCTGTGGCACAGCTTGATTGCCTACAGCAACGCCTGGCAGACGGTGCTCGGTCCCAATCGATCCAGCATTAGTGCAGCAGGTTCAGATTCGACCAACTCGTCCATGATATCAAAGCACTTTGAGATTTTGGGCCCATTCCAGGTCGGCACTCGAGGCATGTATAACATACCATCACTGAGACTCTGAAACAGAATATTGACCTTGTAGCAGAAGCGACCTGGGGTGCTGATCCATCAGAATACTACGGCGGCTTCCGATCGTTGGAATACGATGAATCAAAGACCTTTCGAAGTTCACTCGGACACGCGTCTTGGTCGCGTACTACCGCCCACACTTCGAACTCCCAATCTGGTCGAGAGGATGTCGATGTGACGGTTGCGTTCTCTGACATCGATTGGGCATTCTTGCAACAGATTTACGGCTGGGCTGCATTACAATGGCAAGCCTGGGCTCGCGGCGAGATCGTCGTCCACGAGGGAAGTTCGTTGACATTGGATTTCTATGCCACGTCAGTTCTCGAGTTCAGGGTCGATGGTGTCCACTATTTTGGAGGTGACGTGTACGAATATCGACGCGCTCCAGTGACTCTGTATCTCGATCCTGGAAGGCACCGCATCGACATAAGACTCGCGCGGGATGTGCGAGCGCACGGTGGCAAAGGCGAGCCGAAACTCAATTTCAGTTTGACGCTCGAAGAGGCCTCGTCCGACGTGCAGGCTTTGGGAGCTGAAGGAGCGCTCATATCTGACTATATAGGTTATTCTCCAGAAGACGTACTACTTGCGAGCCCGTTCGGCTCTGTCACCATCCACAATCATCTGAAAGACAGCATCTCCGTGCATTCCGTTCAGTCGAGCTCTGGAAGGGCGGAACTCCTTAGTGACGAGCCTATCATTCTCAGACCCGGTCAATCACGCCCGCTCATCTTCCAAATAACCGAGCTTAGTGGGTTTCAAGAAGAGATATCATTCACTTTCGCCTACACAGTTGTCAATCAAGACAAGCACTTTGTTCAAACGTTCTTGGCGAAACCCAAACTTCGTCACTTCCATGAGCCGCACAAGATCACATACCTTCACGCTAGCGGCATTGTCTCATACTCTATACTTCGCCCTCCCTCGGTCAAAGCCATTAAGACCGTGAATGATACAGCATCCCTGCCCATACTGCTCGTTCTCCATGGCGCTGGAGTGAAAGTAGACAACGACGTCGTTCGCACTGTCCTCGAACCCGTCCCAGACCTTGCCGCCTGGGTTCTGATACCGTCAGGAGTAACTCTTTGGAGCGGGAACGATTGGCACAACTTCGGCTTCGCAGATATCGAAGCTGCGACCGCGGCGATTCCGGCGTGGATCGAATCAGCGTCATGGACCGGCCCCAGTGTCGATGTCGACCGCTGGCTTGTCATGGGCCATTCGAACGGCGGTCAAGGCGCCTGGTACGTCTTGACTCATCACCCGGATAAAGTCATCGCCGCCGCAGTCCTGAGCGGGTACACATCCATCCAAAACTACGTCCCATACACTTTCTGGCGTACGGCGGATTCAGGCCGCACCGCTGTCGTCCAGGCGGCATTGAACAACTACCGGCATGAACTGCTCCTGCCGAATGCGCAGGGAATCGAGGTGCTTCGACAACACGGCGAAGCGGATGATAATGTGCCAGCGTATCATTCGCGTCTCATGGGCCAACTTGCTCAGGAAAACGGCATTGACAGTCCCTACTTCGAATTCCCAGATCATCCGCATTATTGGGATGGCGTGATGACTACAGAGCCCCTGAAGGAGTTCTACGAGCGACATATTAACAAAGGGGAGACTGGCGTGCCGATCAAGCACACCAAGTTCCGTGTGGTCACCGTGAACCCGGGAGACACTGGGTCCAAGTTCGGTCTCGAGATCAGCCAGGTTCAGACTCCTGGACAGCTGGCTTCGATCGATGTCACCTTCGAACCACTGCAGAAGTCTTGTTACATTGAGATCTTCAATGTGCGGCAGTTTTTCATGCCGGTAAGTCCTCTGCCGTCCTCTCCACTCTAGCTTGTCTGACACAACGATTTTCACAAGGACTACTTCCGCCAATGCTTCTTCCTCCGCTTGAACTCCGATCTTTTCGACATCAATACTCTCGAGCAATCCGACGGCAGGTTCCTGTACACTGTTGAAGATCCATCCCCAAGTCCTCAGCCAGACCTCACGATCAGCGACTGGCCTCGCCCGTTCCCTCCCCGCCGCCTGCACCAGCTCGGCGCCCTCGACGCCCTTCTCCGCACGCACGGCCGCTTCACCATCGTGCAGCATAACAGCAGCAGCACGACTGCCGCCGAGACTGCCGCCATCAAGCACATCGCTCTCCAGATCTCTCGCAATCTGCACCAATACTACGCCGCAGACTCGCTCATCGCCGATGCCGGCACCAACGAAGGCGACACAACGCGCTACACCGGCAACGCGATCCGGCTCGCCATCGGCCTCGACGCGCTACCCAAAAGCTACCACCCGACCTTCCCGATCGAAATCGTCCCCGCCGGACCCCGCGACGCAACAACGCCTAGCATCCGCATCCGTCGGTCGCCCGGGCGGTATGCGAAGTACACGTACCTGGCTTCGCGCGGGCTCGCGGCCATTTTCCTACGTCCGCTGCCGCCCGGTAGGTTGGAGTTGGTGGTCTGGGGCGCCGATGTCGACAGCTTGGCGATTGCGGCGCGCCTCGTGCCGATGCTGACGGGCGTTGGCACGCCGGATTTCGTGATTGCCGATCGCGAGATGCTGGCGAGTGGGGTGGCGGGCGTCACGGCGCTGGGGTTCCTAGACACGGCGTGGGAGGTCTCGTCGAATTCGTTCTTCGCGTAAGCGGCCGAGGGAGGATTGCTCTTGGCTTGAGCAAGTGTTCCGTGGATCAGTCTCACGGGTAGATCAGCCTTTTGGTGTGCTGTCCGAAGCAGGATCTGCAAGGAGAGCGACGACATCCGGCAATTCCCGCACGGTAGTCGTCTGTCGCGTATCCATGTCGACGATACATAGCACACCCAACTCAAGCACGCCCGGCTGCAACGCCCGGAACTTTAAATCTGTCTCGAAGCACGCACCGGCCGGAAGCGGTCCGATTGGCACTCCTGGGTTGAGATCAATGACGCTGGGCGCGGAGCGCTGTGGCGGCGGGACTGCTTGGAATGTCTGCAGAACAAAAGACCTTGTTTCGGAGGTCTCGAGAGGCGTTGATTGCGCATCGAAGAGCACGGAAGCACGGGAAACTTCGACCGAGCGCGGCTGCATGACCAGCGAGAATCGCCGCGTGCGCGGTGACTGGTTGCGGCAACTTATGTGCATCCGGAAGTCGGTGCCGACGTGTACCGTTGGTGGAGCAGTGAAGTGGAAGAGAATGTTGCTGCTCCCGGCTGCGAGCGGCGCGGGTGGGCCCTGTGAGGATGTCGGGCGCGAGTGCGGCGGCAATGACATGCGGGCGGCCTGCGCGGATCCTGTGCTGAGCGGGCGCGACCATTTGTAGGATGCGGACTGCACAGTCTGGGATAGGTCGACGATGGTGCGCCAGTTGATCGTCAAGTGGATTCGAGATCCAGACTCCTGGGCGATTGTGGCCTCGATTGCAATGTTGACGGGGCTTTGCGGATGACCCTTCTTCTCGTACTTGAGTTTGTAGAGCATCACATTTTCATCGCCAGCTTGAGTGCTAAGCGGCAGTTCCGCTTTTCCTAAAGGCTCGACTGTAGCTTTTGAAACGTCGAAATCGAGCTTTTGAATTGCAACCGCACCATGAATTGCGAGCGACGTGTCCAGGTGTAGACAAGCTATGAGGCCATCCGGGATTGGGGTGTAAGTGGTGCGAATGAAAACAGCCGATACTGCTGGCAAGGCACGCTTACACGACCCTCGGATTGGTTTGACTGCGTCCTCGAGCTGCGGCGGTGCAGGGGCGACCTTTGTAATGCTTGTATCAGGGAGATATACTTTCGTCCCTTGAAGCAAAGGATCAAAGTGCAGTGGCTCCAGAACATTCGCCGGCAGTGGTTCGAAGCTAGTCAAGTGGTCCTTCTTCCCAGACTTTAGTTCGCGTGAAAGTGTTTGGCGCAGAGTCAGACTGCTTGTGAAATAGATTGCCGGGCGGAGTAATCGAGAGCGGAGTCGTGAGAGATGGATTGTGGGCTTCCAGATGATGAAGGTCCCACCGTTCCCTTGCACGACTTCGGCGCCCTCAACTGCAGAGAGGGAGGTGGAATTCAAGTCGCATTTTCCTGCAGCAGCTGCTGCATGACCACCATTCTGAGGGATTGCATCAGTTGCATGAGCTGACAAGTTCAGTTCCAAGTCTGGCAAAACCTGAGCAATCTCGTCTGTCGTGGCCGACGTTTTGAGAATCAGGAAGACCCGTGCTTCTTCATCTGTTCCCTTACTTAATGGTAAGCATATATTCACAACTTGGTTCGGTCATGCGTACCGAAGAAGACATTCCGACGAGCAGGAATGCCTTCTACGCTGGGTGATTGCCCTTGCAAATGTGCAGCAACATCGAAATCGGCTGCCAGCGGCACGACGATTTCGAGTGTCGCGTTTCGAGCGAACTCCTCCACTCTTTGAATGGGAGATTCGGGTTCACTGACCGCCATACCGGAGTCGTCGGGATGAGGGTAGAATTCAAGAATTCATAGGCATTCAAATGCCAACCTTGTGTAATGCCCGGGGATACTTCCGCTTGCTTGAAGTGTGCAGGTGGGCTTCGAGGGATGGGCAGCGCCTGTGGCTTTCAACGGCGGAGAATTGAAGGGCAACATTGGACACCAGCCAGCCAGCTTGGGATCGGCGGGGCATTAAACGCGTGGGGAGTACTGTATTCCGCACGCGCGGCGATCATGATGCCACTTCGCACGTTGATTATATTCAATATCCGTCGAACTAGAGTCCTAAAACTGCTTCGACTTACACCACGTACAGTGTTAGACCACAGAATCACAACTCTTCATACATCATGACACTATGAGGTAGTACCGACAAGAGGGTTGCAAGCCGCATGGCATGTCAGTAGCTGTCGCAGAGCCGCCGATATTTGGTACTTGAGCTATTCTTGGATTCCGCCTCACAGCTGTCCAAAACTTTTTTTGCCGACAAGACAGGTTACCGTCGCAACGAGCATCGAACTCGATCCCGGCCTCGATATCAGCTCGCCATGAACGGGCCAGGCGTCATCCGCTTGAAGCGCAAGCGCGACCAACAACCACCCGATACCCTGATCCTCGAGCCGCAGCGCAAGCGGCAGCAGGGCGATGATGGCACCGCCAAGGCTAGGTACATCCGACAAGAACAAAACGGGTACGATCCAGAGTCGCCACAACAGAAACGACGGTCGGACGCCTTCCTGAGTCCGAGAAGCGATGCCGCTCCTGCGGTATCGAACGGCCGAGCAAGTCCTACTGAGGAGCGGCCACGGCGAATCTTCAAGTTGAGGCGATCACGGCGTCGAGAGTCTGATGCTGCGTTGAAACAGCAGCGCGAGGGTGAAGACGAGGAGAATGAAGCCATTGCCACTGTCATGGAGACAAAGGTAAGCGGTAACTCACGTTCAGTATGAGTCGTCTCGACAAAGGTAACGGTTTAATCCATGAAGGCACCATCAATTTCGGCTTCGACAAAAGGGAGCTCTGGAAAGAACGATGGAACTCCGTCGACGCCTCTGAAGCGTCCAGGGCGTGGAGCCGCGATCAACCGGACCCAAGCAGCTCCACCAGATCCATCGGTGGACCATGTCCAAATCGCCATGCAGCTTCAATCTGTCGCCGATTCTCTCTCCGCGTTTGCCGACGAAGAAGCCACCAAGGACCATGATCAACGGCGCCAGCAGCAACGAGAACAGCCAGCAGCACCGCAGCCACTGACACCACTCAAGCCCAAGCTCCTCGCCACGCCGCGGCTCTCGGGCGTCCGCAGCCGGGAACTGCACCACCAACGCGTCTCCGCCGCCGCCGCGGGCCCGGCCACCGACACGGACGTCGACATGACCGGCCCCGGCCCCGCCGGCGACGACGAGGACGCGGACGAGTACGTCTACGACACCTACGTGCTCGCGGCCGGCACCGACGACGCGACCCTCGACGACACGTTCTCGCCGGACGCGGCCGCGCACCTGCGCTCCGTCGGGTATATCATCATCACGGACGCCGACCAGGCGATCTGGGAGACGTATCAGGACGACGAGGCGGAGGGTGGGGCCGAGGGCGAGGGCGGCGGGGGCGCGAACGGTCGAGCGGACGATGAGGATGATGAGAATGCGGAGGATTGGCACGGGGCGGATTATCCCGACGAAGAGGAAGATGACGAGGAGGATGAGGAGGACAGGGCGTATGGGTATTTGCATGGCAGGAATGGTGGGCCGGATGATGAGGAGTGGGATGCTGATACGGGCTCGTGGAGTGATGAAGAGGATGAGCGGCAGAGGAATCCGTGGCGGACGATTGATCCGAAGGAGTTTGTCAGGAGGATGCGTGAGGAAGCGGAGGGGTAAAGTTCCAGGCGAAACAGGTTTTCTCAGGCGCCAAGATAACGGAATGAATGCGGTGGAAATTCCCCCAAAACGAACGCTTTCATGCTACTCCACTACCTATGCACTTCAACAGTAGTCTAGATGCTCTAAACCCCCTCCTCCTCACCCTCTCTATCCTCGGTCGTCCCGCCCGAAGTCAGACTCATCCCACTGAGGCTAGGCGTCTGATTGCCCTTCTTCTTGCTCAGCTTAAGCACGTTGCTCCAACCGCGGCCGCCGATACTGCTGCGCGAGGTCTCGCGCGATTCGCGCGACTCGCGGATGCTTCCGACGCTGGCGCTGATCGCGTCCTCATCGTCCTCGGCTGGGTGGTGCGTCGAGGAAGTCGGCGTCGTGCTGCTGTTGTTGTTGGCGTAAGAGCTCGATGGGGCGGAGGTCGCGCCGCTGGTGTCGAGCTTCATCTTCTCGCGCTTGAAAGTCGGCAGAGCGAATTTGCCTGAGCTCGACTTCCGCGAGAGCTTTTGCATGAAGCTCTCCTTGCCGACGGAGCTGCCGCCGAGCAGCGGGGAAGGTGCGGCTTCGGAGTTGGTGTAGGACGGTGTGCGGGTCATATTGGGAGACTCCCGACCGGAATCGAAGACAGAGGAGTCAAGCGTGTTCGTGAGGAAGAGACCTTCGCGAGTCTCCTTAGATTTGGAGCTTGCAGGTCGGGAGTCATCGAACTCAGCACTGTCGAGATTCGGCGTACCGGTGATGGTCGACAAAGCGCCTTCTTTGTTCTTGTCCTTGTCGCGCGACTTCCGGCTCGAGAAAAAGCTCTTAAAGTCCTTCGCTGCTGGGTTCAGCTTGGTGTTATCAGCAGCTGCCTGCTTGTCGTTCTCTTTGGGACCGGGATTGGGCTTGGTACCGATGGGGGCGAGCTGGGTTTCCTGGGCGGGACCGATGACGTCGGACAGATCGTCGTCCTCGTAAATGTCTTCGTGAAGGCCATGAATGCTATACTGGGCGGATGGCCGCCGCGAGGGCAGCCGCGAGCCATAGAGTCGGGATTGCTGCCCAGTGGGCGGATTCCATCCAGCACCGAACGCCAGCGGACTGCTGCGGTTACCGCCAGCCGCATCGTTAGAAGGCCACGGATCCAGCATCCACCGATTGCTGTCAGTTGATGGTCGCGGGAGCTCGTTCGAGTGAGTTGAGACAGGCCGAGGTGATTCCGGCCGAGGGCCAAACGTGCTCGGCCAACCCTTTTCTTTGTTGAAGAATGCGAATGGTCTGCGTCGCGGGGCCGAGTCTGACGCTCCGTCAAGGCTGCCATCGGCAATCGATGGACCACTGAAGACCGATCCGGAGATACTACTGTTCCGTTTCCGCGTTGCTGAGTCAAGGCCAGGAAGCGTTTGATCATTCTTCGGCATCGAATGGCTCTGTACTTTCCCAAGTGCCAGCGCCTCGTCTGTCGATACAGTTTTGGAGCGGCTTTTGATGCCAAACATACCGCTGAAGCGACTTCCGGCATTGCCACCGCTGGTTGCACGATTCGACCGCGTGGAGCGAATGGATCGTCGATCAGAATCGATGGCGTTCTCCGGGGAACCCAGGTGGAGATTCTGCTGGCTCGCTTGCGGACTGGCAAAGACACTGTGCGAATGACTACTAGCTGGTGAAGCCGGTCCTGCCTGGGGATGCTCGTAGGGCGACTGAGCCGGCACTTCGCGCAATCCTGGGAATTCCGGGCCAAGACCGGGAAGAGGCTGGACGTATTGTGGTTTTGAGTCGCCATCGGTGAAGAGATCAGCTGGAAGGAGATCAGCGCCAGCAGTAGGACTCATCAACGCGCCTCCAGTGAGTCGCTCCTTGTCCTCGTCGGATAGCGTGGCCTCATTCATCGGCGGGGCTGGCGTCATGCCATTCTGGAAGTTCAAGAACGACGAACCAACGGGAGCGAAGATGGATGAGGTGCTGGTCATGCCCGGCGCGAAAGCACTGGAGCTCATCGGGAATGTCACCATCCGAGGACTATCAGATGAGCTCTGTCCGCTTTGGGCTCTTCGGCTTCGTTGGCTGTCGCCTCGGCGTGGAATCCTTTCCTGGGTTGACGGCGGTGAAGAGTATTGTGTGAGATCTTCTTGCCGTCGTCGAGCTCGCAGACTCTGAAGGAACCTCAGCTGCTCGTCGTAGAACTGCTTTGCCTGTTGCTCTTTCTGCACGGCGATCGCATATTCATGCTGCAGAGCATTGTAGTGCATGTCCCAACGTCGCTTCTCGTCCGCATCCTGCTGCATTTGCTGCACGAGGTTGGGTTCCCACTCGACGCCATTTGCGGACGAGTCCTTCATGTCGACCTCCAGCTTCTTGACCTCAATGGTCTTGGCCTTGACTTGATCCTCGAGCGCTTTGATGGACAGAACCTCGGTAGCCTGTCGCTCAGCAAGAGCTTCTTTCTGCTGCTTCGCTTCCGCAATATGACCGATCTTCTCCTGGCGCAAGCTTTCCACCTCTCGCTTCAGCTCCACAGCTTCGCGCTCCCACTTGACCGCATCGTCCTTCAGCTTTTGCCTCTCTTGTCGCTTCTGTTGCAGGATGCGATCATGCTTCAGCCGTTCGTTTTGTGCCGTCGTATTCTGTCGCTCCAAGATGTTGACCTCGCGCCGGAGGTTCTTGCTCGCTTTATCCCGCTCCGAAGACTCCGCCTTCAGCCGATCCCGCTCCTCGATCAGTTGCTCCTTCTGCCGCAGCTCGTCCTCCTCATCCTCCTTCGCGTTGCGCTCCGCCTCGTCCGTCTCCCGCCGGATCTCATCCAGCTTCTCCGTCAACTGCTGAATCGTCTCGCGCACTTCCGACACCTCTCCATCCTCCCCACCCGCCTCATTTCGCTCGCCGCCCGGATGCGCAGGCGAAGGCCGGCGTAGCCCGATTGTGCTCCTCCGCGATCCTAACCCGCTGCTTCCCTCCCGGCTCAAAGGCACGATATCAGGGGACGCGGGTGCAATGTCTTTCAGACCGCTATAGGTAAGGACTCGAGGCACGGGAAGCCGCGCTCCCGCGTGATTGAGGTCGCCATCTTCGGCGGCGGCAGGGACGAAGAAGTCTGCCGCGGAAGCCGGCTTGGTCTGGAAACGAATGGGCGCACTTCGCGATCCGAAGTCGACACTGTTCACCAGGCCTACCCGCACCACGTAGAACGATCCAGGTAAGAGGCCAGTGATGGTGACTGCCGACTCTTGGATGGGGACAGTCTGGATGACCGAGCCATTAAGGTGAATCTCGAACTTTAAGCTGCTCCTGTGCCGTTGTTCGTTCGGGAGCGACCAGTGGATAATTGCGCCATCGGATTTGATGTTCGCCAAGTCGATGAGCGGCGTCGGCGGGATGTCGAAACCGAGTAGACCGGCGAGTTCGCCTAGCGGTTTGTTCAGAACCTGGTAGGCGCGGTAGAATAGCCTGTTCCAAAGCAAAATCACACGCAGGTCAGCTCAGAGGAAACACAATTGCGGACAGACAACATGCACAGCGGGTCCTTCGTACCAGCTAGCCGCGCCGAGTAGAAATAGTATTTTGACGCAGAAGAGAAAGGAAATGGCGGTTGTCTGCATTGCCAAGGCGATGTGGTGAAGCCATAGATGGTCAACGAGTGTCGAATTGAAGAAAGTTGTTGCGTGCTCGTGGTCGGCCGCTTGGGCAAAGAAATGCGAGCACAGAATGATAAGTGGATTCGAATGGACGCCGGCTACTGCCGCAGCATGAGCCGCCGCCATCCCGCCAGTAGCCACACTTTGGTGCGGCAGAATACGGGGATGGTGTAGCGATGGGAGATAGGAGATGAAGCCATGAAAAAGCTCTTCAGGGGTTTGTGAGTCTTTTACATGGTGATACAAGAGTGGCTTCTGGCGACTGATGGTTGTCGCAGGCGGGCAGTCACGATGCGCTCGCTAAGCCTGAGGCACTGAAATGCGGAGGAGCCATGCATGCCCTACATAATTTGGCTAATTGTCCGCCGCAGCAAAAGGCCGTCGACTCTTCCTGAGCATGTTCCGAAAGATCACTTCAAGCGAATGAGAAAACTCGAGGGGGTAGACCAGTTTTACGAGGTTCTCCGCTTGTCAGTTGGTAGACTCACTACAGGTAAATACTGTTTGCCTCGCGGTTCAGCTCAAGAATGCTGGCATCGCCTTGAGCGTTGTTCCAATGGCTTCAGCTGAAGGGTCGGCGGATAGGCTGAGCTTTTGATTGTCTCAACTTCTTCAAAGCTCTAAAGCAAATGGCAATCATTAATGACTGTTCGAAAAATCTACCACAGCTTGCTTGTTTGTCAAGTCTTTGATAGCGCCATAAGATATGCTACCGGCTTTAACAACTGATTGGCTATAGTAGTGCTTCGAACATAAGTACAAGCGATACTCTATGAACAGCAATAAGATCGCTCTCGGAAAACACTTCTGGACGACACGACACGCTGGCAACATCTTTGACTGCCGTGGTTAAGTCTCTTTCAAACGTGAACAACAAAACCAGTCAAAGAAACCCCGCCCTGTGCAGTCCAGTACAGTACTCGTATCGACTTCCTGCATGCCACATGCGTGCGTCTCCCACCATTCGCGCGCACCACAGTTAACTAGTTCGTCGTCGCAGCGAACAATTGGCAAGGGCACGCCCGGCACAGGGTAATGAAGATGTGCAAGATCTGAGTGGCGGTGCCGCCCCAGGAAGCGGCCGATCGGGGCCCGGCAGCGAATTAGCTTGGCCGTATGACGTCGATCGCTCCGCGGACCGCTGGCGAAGTTTTGGGGCAAACCCCCCCAGAAGTTGTGTGGGTGGCGCGTACACGATTGGATCTTCACGGCCCAGTGTCAGTCCAACTTGGGTTGCTGCGGCAATGGAGGAGGAGGAATAGACAGATCTGATCTAGCAGGGCATCTGGCGCGGCGGCACGCACTGTACAGCTCTCGTTGATCGGGCGCGCGGGAGACCTGGTGCTGCAAGCTACTGTACTCAGCTAGAGCGAGCTTTTCTCCAACGTTCTTTGGGAAGTCAATCGGCTGATTTGCCGGCTCGGCGAGGAATCAGACCACACTGACAGCTAGCCTCCCATGCACTCTCGGGCCGCAAGAGTGTTTTGGCAGCCGGAGGAGAAGGGTGACAAATACTGTTGTGGTCGTGAGGTAGCAGTGCCCGTGGGTAGCCTTTCCTCGTCCTTGGCGGACGCGGTACTGAGGGTAAGTTACCGTGACCTAGGTGCGTGACGTTGACGGCAGAGGCGGATGTCGCCCGGCACACTGGCGCATGGTTGCAAGGCTAGCAAAACCCATTCTTGCAGATGTCAGATGGGTGCCAGCGCCAGGCCGAGCGGTCGTGACGGAAGTGCGTGGTTCGTCGAGGGCGGGCGGCATCAAGCGCTCATCATCGTCAGCCAAACGCCTCCTCGAGACACTAAGAAGGGGCCTGAACGTTTCTGTCGACGAGCCCGCACAAGCCTCCTTGACGTCACGGTGCCCCCCGTAGCTGACCCGCGGCCTTCCAGGCACAGACAAAAGCCTGCAGGCACTGGGACAGCTGCCGTGGTGCTCTCTCTCCATTGCTCCAATAATAATAAACACGACCTACTCACCCTTCATTGTGTCCTGCTCTCTCCTCTGCTTCTTCCTTGTACTCGTACACACCTCACTCTCACACGTCCACATCCACAACCACCACCGCCATCATGCACCGCACATACTCCATGCGCCAATCGCGCGCCCCGACGGCGTCGCAGATTCAGAACCCGCCGCCGCCGTCGTCCTCGACCAAGGGGAGCCGCCTGTTTGGCCGCAACAACATCAGTAAGGCGCCCACTGCGGGCGGTACGTGGTTCGTGAAATTGACTCCCGACCTCTCACAGGCCACACTTTCCGCAAGTCGGTCCACCCGGGTGCCTTCGGCCCCGACCTCGCCAAGAAGCTCTCGCAGCTGGTGAAGATGGAGAAGAATGTCATGCGATCAATGGAGCTGGTCGGCCGGGAACGCATGGAGGTTGCTGTAAGTCTTTCCTGAGTTTCTTCTCGTGCATCGCCAGTTTGGGCCAATGCGGGGGGCGCTGACCGCTGATTTCTAGCAACAACTCTCCATCTGGGGTGAGGGCTGCGATGATGACGTCTCCGACGTCACCGACAAGCTCGGCGTGCTCATCTACGAGATCGGTGAGCTCGAGGACCAGTTCGTCGACCGCTACGACCAGTACCGTGTCACCATCAAGAGCATCCGCAACATTGAGGCTTCGGTGCAGCCGTCGCGTGACCGTGAGAAGCCCCATGCGCGCGTCATCCACATGCACTCCAGCTAACACACATTTACAGGCAAGCAGAAGATCACCGACCAGATCGCCCAGCTCAAGTACAAGGAGCCCAACAGCCCCAAGATCGTCGTGCTCGAGCAGGAGCTCGTCCGCGCCGAGGCCGAATCGCTCGTCGCCGAGGCCCAGCTCTCCAACATCACCCGCGAGAAGCTAAAGGCTGCCTTCACCTACCAGTTCGACGCCCTGCGCGAGCACAGCGAGAAGCTCGCCATCATCGCCGGCTTCGGCAAGCACCTGCTCGAGCTCGTCGACGACACCCCCGTGACGCCCGGCGAGACGCGCAACGCCTACGACGGCTACGAGGCCTCCAAGGCCATCATCCAGGACTGCGAGGATGCCCTGACCAACTGGGTCGAGCAGAACGCCGCCGTCACCTCCAAGCTGTCGACCCGCACCCGCACCCTGTCGCAGCGCCGCCGCAACAACGCCGAGGGCCACGACCTCTCCGGCCAGGACCAGGACCGCGAGTCCGGCCTCTGGATCCCGGCCAGCCAGCACCAGGGCGGCCAGGAGTACGATGACGAGGAGGAGGTCCGCGGCCGCGAGGAGGAGCGCGCCACCGCATAAGTCTGATTCGACCGACGTTCATCGTCCCGAGTGAAGACATTGTTGCGGAGTGACCAACAATGAACATTGGAAATGGTCCCTGACCACGAGGCAGGCAGGGATGTGCAGCGCCTTTATACCCTAGGAGAATTTTGGTGGGTGGCCCGCCCCTGGCAGTAATTATTGAGCAGGGGGCAACAGCGAACAAAGCTGATGACTCTGCACGATGTGAACCTCTTTCCCCAAGCGATGCTTGGTTTGGGTAATGTCTCTTTTTGATCTTTCCTTGATCCTGTAATTGGCTGTAGTCTGAGAAAGAAACGAAAAAATAATGTGTTCAATAAACCCCACTGTCTTTCTCGTTCATACATCTACCACACCTGTCAACCCAACGCCACGGTATTATGTTTCCGTTGCCATCAAAGTTGCTCAACACCAACCCTAACGCAGGCACGGAAACGCAAAGTGCGGCATGTGGAGGATGCCCCTCCGAAGCTCCGTCTCCACACCTATCAATGCTCAACGCCGGCTAAATGCCACGAACGTAAGATGTGAGATAAGAGTGCTTCGTTGCTCGGTCGTTTGTACAACAATCCATATACAAAGACCAGAACAAAGATCCAGAATGTTGGCAAGAACATCGCGAACGCACCTTCCTTCTGTGGACAAGTCCTTGCTGCGGGCACTGGGTATCTCTGGCGGGCGACATGTTGCGGACCAGCAATCACTTCACCAACCGTATCGCCGGTCGATATCGACGAGATCCAATAAGCCAAGATGGAACAACAATCACCAACAACTCTCTTCTGCCCTCCCTCAACGGCGTCTCCTCACAACCACCACCACCCCGCCGCGCGCCCCTCCCGCTGGCGTCTGGGCCCCCGCCATCACCTTCTTCGACCCAGCCACCGACACACTGGACCTGTCCGCACAAGCCGCCTACTTCCGCTATCTCAGCCAGCACCTCACCGGCCTGCTGATCCTCGGCACGAACGCCGAGACCTTCCTCCTCACGCGCGCGGAACGCGCCGCGCTGCTGCGCACCGCGCGCGCCGCCGTCGGGCCCTCGTACCCCTTGATGGCGGGCGTGAGCGGGCACAGCACGGCGCAGGTGCAGGAATACATCTCGGACGCCGCGGCGGCCGGGGTCGACAGCGTGCTGGTGCTGCCGTGCGGGTACTTCCCCGGCGCGGCGAGCGCGGCCCCCGCGGTCCTGGAGGGCTTCTTCGCCGACGTCGTCGCGCACAGCCCCGTGCCCGTGCTCGTGTACAATTTCCCCGCGGTCTGCGGCGGGATCGATCTCGATTCGGACTTCTTGACGGGGCTGGCGGAGCGGGAGGCGAAGGTGGTCGGATGCAAGTTGACGTGCGGCAGCGTGGCCAAGGTGACGCGGCTCGCGGCGCGGTTTGACGGCCGAGAGGGTCGGGGCGGCAAGGAGCGGTATGCGGTGTTCGGCGGACAGGCGGATTTCTTGCTTGGCGGGCTGGCGGCGGGGTCGGCGGGGTGTATTGCGGCGTTTGCGAATGTCGCGCCGAAGGTGGTCAAGAAGGTGTATGATTTGTACGCGGATGGGCAGGGTGTGGAGGCGTTGCGGCTGCAACAAGTCGCGGCGCTGGCGGAGGGCGGCGTTGGAAAGAATGGCATGGCGTTCACGAAGTATGCGGCGAGTTTGGAGACAGCGAGGGCGGCGGGCATTGAGGGCGCCGAGGAGAAGTTGAGGCCGAGGAGGCCGTATTTGCCGCCCGGCGAGGAGGCGAAAGCGGCGGTGAGGAAGCGGTTGGAGGAATTGTTGAAAATTGAAGCGCAGTTGTGAGAGGGTGGAAGGCGGAGTTGTGGTAGTATACATCTTGTTCATAGAGTCGTTATCGAGTTCTAGACAGTCTTCGTGGAATCTCCTCTTTGCACTCCATTCTCGATTGGGTACATTTTGAAGGTAGCCAATATCTCTCCTCAGCTTTCCTGCGAGCTTTCCAAACAGTGCACTTCAAGCCTATCCGATCGCAACCGATTTGCAACCAGAAATGCGGCGTAACAGTAGTGGTCTTGATGTTATCCAACCTGAGCCGGACAAAAGCACGTAAGCATGTGAAGCATATTGGAAAGTAATGGGTCTTGCACCCATGAAGGGATATTCTTGCGGCTTGCTCTCCATCCTGTGGGCTCATTCTTGTTCTCATACTGCCCCGTCCCATCATGGATTTTAATATCCCCAACTGGCAAATGTTTCACAATTGCAGCGGTGGTAGCGGCATATGCACATGCCTTAAAGCAGATCGACACCTCCTTGTCCGGTGTGCGAGTCTGACTCGTTGACGAGCATAACCGAGACCAGGCGTGACGGCATAGTACTCAAGGGAGTCGCCTTTTCGGCTCTCTGCTTGGTCACTCGAATGCCAGGTTTTCGAGTCGGGAGGTTGCAGGCTATCGAGACTTGCAAGGTACAGGCACGTCTCAACCGCCTTTCTGGCTGCGCTCAATCTCAGCATCAATCTCAGCTTGTGTCACGCCCTGCTTGAACTCCCTCCCGTTGTCCTTGATTTTCTCCTTCCGCGTCTGTTGCATTTCCGGCCACGCGGGCTTGCTCCGATCCGGCGCTGTTCCCCCCTCCTCATCATCCGCGCAACCGCAATCATAGAAGTCGCCGATATTGGCGCAGTCGAAGATCTCCTTGCCCAGGCTCTTGTTGACCTCGTTGTGCACATGGCACGCCCAGGCCGCCGCCGCCGAGCGCGAGGAGACCTGCGGCGGGAACTGCTTCAGGATGTCACCGAAGTGCGCCGCGCACTCGCCGCACGGGTACAGCCGCTGGAAGAGATGGAGGTAGTCTGTCAGCGCCTGGCGCTCGTCGGCCGTCGGCGCGTCCGGGAAGCGCGCCATCATCGTGTGCAGCAGCTTCCATGAGGCGCGGCCGAGCTCGGCCTTCGCGGTCTCGTTGCCGAGCTTCGGGGCAATGACATTGTTGGCGAGCTTGTTGTTCGTGGAGGAGGAGTAGCTGGGGATGTAGGGCTCCGTGATCTTGGATATCCTGGTACTGCGGCCATTGATGCTCGCCGGTGCTGAAGAGTAAAAAACGAAGCTGAAGATGGCCAGGAAGACTACGACTAGGACCAGAAGCCGACGCGATGGACCAGCCATTGCGAATCGTTGTGCGAATAGAGCTATTTCCCTCTTCCTCAAGGATACATATCGGTAAATGTAAGCGCTGACGAGCGCGGAAAGTAGCATTGGAGTGGGTTCGAGCTGTCCGAAATGTTGTCCTCAAGACGTGGACGAGATGCCCGTGCGGAGGAATGCGTCAGCTTGTTCAGCCCTGTGGCGTCCAGCTGTACACTTGCTCTGCGGAACAGAACTGTCCGTACCTGTAGGCAACGATTTGCGCTTGGATATTGTCGCATTAGGCATTGCATGTTCCGAAGACAGAAAGCCTGGATTCGCCGTGCGCATCAAAATGGCTGCAGAAGCCCCCCTCCCAAATAATCAATCCGCATCAGAACTTCAAGACCGGCTTGATCTCCTGTGGAGCCAATACTTGAACCACTTGACAGCCTATCAATCTGCCCAAGAAGCAAATCAAAAGCGATTCTCTGCTGCCTTCTTCGCCCTTGCGCAGGCCAATTTCAACAAGGCATCAGGACGATATGGGCGGGACCAGTACAGCGGGAAGGCAGTTGCGGCCGTGCGGGCGGAACTCGTCTCTACGAAGATTAATACGACTGGTGGCGATCGCGAGCGCATCAGTGTAGCGACCTACGCAAGATCGATGGCAAGAAGTACTCAATCGAAACCTGCGGAGAAGCCTACACCATCGAACGGCCAGGATCGCGAAGAAGGATCGCCGACACTGGTGGCGAGCGAGACTGAGACCAAAGCGTCCTCCCGTAAGCTGACAGTTGAGCAACTCTTGACGCCGGAGGCTACCCCAGAGCCGTATGTTGCCCAACCTCTCGCCGAGCAGGAGACATCTACAGACACTCCGCTGGAGACAGACTCGGAGGAGGACGATGCATCAGACCTGGAGGAGCCCCAGCCAAGTGACACGTTGAGCACTTTTGCTGGGGGCATCCTGATTCCGCCTTCTCTACGCAAGGCAAAAGACGCCTTTTCAGCACTATTTGTTGAGGAACATCAGGGAGATACTTCGCAACAAGATACCACTCTCATTCGAGCTATCAATGCGGCACGATCGATGGTTGAGGTCGAAGCAGAAATCCGACGATTACGAAAACAGATCAGAAAAGCAGAGCGCGGTGGGAATCAAGAATGAGAAAATGAGCACGCTTCCAAACTCTGCAACGCTTTTGCGCAGGGTTTCGCCTTCATGGTTGCATCCATAGAATACGCTTGACAGTAGAGCCGACATCAAAAGCAAATATATCAGTGCGGAAATCATTATGCCACAGCGCTCTTGACGGTCAACATAGCAGATGATGCGTTCAATGTCGGTCAGAAATCCTGCCAGAACCGTCAGCAAGCTCGACCGAATGATGGGTGATGGGGATCCCACCAGCAATACTGAAGATCGAGGTGATTGGGGTGATGAGCACAATATTGGATGCATCATTTTGGTTCTGCCTGGCAACCTTGGACACGCTCGCATATAAACGCACATAGCTTGAGCCTGGTGCGCTGTACCAGTCTAAGTCTTGACGAGAACGACCTTACGGATCACCTTCAGAATCCTCGAGGGTTGTGGTGGTTGGGCTTGCGATGCACGCGGCGCCGGGGACGCCACACCAGCCTCGACGTTTTCCTGGCAGTGCGGTCGCGGAAGGGATGGCGCTCAAGGTGGTCTCCATGATCGCTTCAGTCGGACTGGCCGCGGCGACGGCAACACATGCCATGCCCGGTACGCCGCACCGTCCTCTTGCTAGCAATCGAATGTTCTCGGAAGCCGCTACTTCTTCGATGGAGGCGACGTTGGCAATCAAGTTCTTGCTGTCAGCATTACGACTCTCTGTGGAAGTAATGGAGTTAGTTCTCCGGTTTCGGGGCAAGTCGCTGATGAACAGCTCTTCCATGTCCGACGCGACTGTCGATGTCTATTGAATCAAAAAGACAAGATCCTTTAATAAGTCATCACGGAGCTCATGCTCCGCGAGCTCTAGGACGTTCGATATTCTCCTTTGGACGAAGCCTGTGATGCGAGTGATGATAGTGTCGACTCACCTGTTTCAGGCATCGCCGCTCGTGGGAGGAACAATGCCGTCGACGTGACGATCACCAGGCCCCAGACAAATGTGATCGTTGACAAGCGCATGATGATCGCTGTATGCTGATGTTGATGGCTTTGGCTTGTTGTCTGCGAATGAGGCGCTCAAGGAACCGACGCAGAATTTGATGGCGATGGCAGCGGCTTGGACATTCACATATCTGTGATTGTGCTCGCTTTTCCGGCAGTACATCGGCTCCACTCACATTGCGCATGTTAATTACGTGTTGACGCACGATCAAGATGGGAAGGAGCGATGGAGGGTTGATGTGCTCAGCTCAGGAGGAAGGTGCGTTGCGCTCCTGCTGTGGCAGGTCCACTCACGATCGAGAATTATCGAGCGCTGGACACAAACGTATGCGCAGTACCTACTATAGGTTACATACACTTGGTCTGATATCTCCACCTACCTACATTTCGAGTTGAACAGTGTTCTACAGTCACCCGCAGTACACGTGGAGGCCGATGACGAGCGGAGTCCATAGAGCTTCTTCGGACGCCAAGGAGGATCAGCGATGTGCTTCGATCTGAGTCGCAGTCGGGATCTTTCTACCAAGCTGGAGAAGGAAGAAGCTTCTGCTGCAGGTGCCGTCGCGTGACAGTGCCGTGTCACCCACGAGCGCATCGAACCGAGAAGGATCTTAGTCGTCGCCGTCCATGTAGGTGGAGGTCTGCCGACATATTCCCCGTACCAGTAACAACACAGAACATGCAGTCTAGGTGTTTCCAGATGCAAGGCTAGACTTGCATGGGCCGATGCGGCTCCAAATCGGCAGATAATCTACACAGGGCCGATAGTATGCCTGAGCGCCGGAGACTTTGCATGACAGCTCCTCAATGATGTATCCTAGGGACATGCAAGTGGTCACTTGAAGGAGCGCAGTAGCACCCAACCCCTGTGGTATGGGTTTGGAAGGTAGGTGTAGTATCAAGATCGATCACACCCCACCCGAGGGCCTCAAGTGCGAAGACTCAATTTCCTTCACGAAACCACTTGGTCATTATTGATTCTCGCTTGTACTCAACATGTTTCTATACGAAGAGCGAAACCCTGACACTCAACCCAGTCTTCCGATTGATTAGTTGATTCCACGGCGTGCCTGCCAGCCCTACATCGTTCGGGTGGCAGTGAGGCGAAAGTGTCTCTTCGCTTACACGCCTGATGATCGGTCACGATCAGAAGGCATTTTGGCTCGGTGGTAATCTCTGGTCTGAACCACTTTATACACACGAGCGCATAGGACGCGTTGGTACTTAGAGGCTGACGATATGTCAGAGCGCTCGTGTCAGAGAGGGCCCCTACCCCTGTCCACTTTCCCAAAGTGTGGAATCCTTAAGGAAAAATCTGGAGGGTGACAAGCGAGCAGGTGGTGGGCGCTAGCGCCCTTGCACAAGCCCCCGACGCGTGCCGGGGCGTACGAATGGGTACACATCGGCAGTGTTATTAACTTATAGGCAGAGGATTATAGAAGGCGATGAGATCGCCACCGTCAGCAACTCACTGTACGCCAGCTCGATCGTTCTTTCGAAGCGTGAGCGTGTGTTATCCCCGAACATGTGCAACCACACAGGACTGCGAGAAAAAAAATTGTGCTTTCGATCGTGTGTAACAATAATGCACACGCGTCCTCGAGGGGGCAGCGCGAGACGGTCTACAGCACATTTGTGGTGTTACACTCCTGGGGCCATGCCTTGGAGGCGTTGGCTAGCTGCCCGCTATTGACGGTTGTGCGCAGCTGTGGCGTGCATCCTGACAAGGATCGTGCGCTCCTCTGGGGCTTTAATATATTATTGATAGCACGGCGTCATGCGACTGTACAATACGTACCTCCACTCCAATTTCAGGTGAGTTATTGCAGAACTTCCTCATGTGCGTAGGTACGTCGCGATATCGGTAGCCGATGTATGAAGTATGGAGAGACACACCAACGTTGGGCAAGATCTTGATCAAAAGGGTCGGGTCGATGGTTTAATATAGGATTTCCGATATTTTCATGTCAACGACTCGAGCATAGCCAGTAAGAATCAATCGGATTGTAAGTAGCGTCCTGTAGTTCGCGATCTGCCCGTATAGGCTTTATACTTGGCCCCACAATGGTCTGGGTCATCATCATTTACACCTGTACTTAACGATCGAAATGGTTGCATGCTCGAGAAGCGTTCATGCACCTCTGCCGTAGTGCATCCAAGAAAAGTGCGCCACTGCTGTGACAGGGTCAAGGCAAGGGGCGATCCTGTCAGCAAAAAGCTGGGCGCGTATTTACCGACCGACTTGCGGTACCCACTCAATGATCGCGACACCCGATGTTTGATTTCATGGCTGGGAATGGGCCGCACGTGAGAAAAGCACCGCAAGCCCATCCATCAGCCTCGTGTCGCGCCGGGCGCCAGCTTCCGAGTGCAGAGTGCCGGGCTGCAGCGAAAGATCTAACTCTTAAGCAATGCGCTGAGCATCCATTGCACTGGGATAACCGGGCGGGCCGGGATGAGCGATATGCTCGCGATTTGTCTCACCAGGAATGTACGTTTTGGGGCGTGACAGCGGGGCAGGGCGAAGTCTGGGCGCTGTGAGATGGTCAGTGGGAGAGGTCATTCTGCCGTGTCTCGGCCACACCTCCGTGGTGCACAGGCGAATCAACTCTTTCACAATTCACGATTGTTGTGCAGGTCTCGTCTTCTACAACGACGAAGGAGGGAGAAATGTGCGTTGGAACGGGTGAGACACGCGATCGTGGTCCGTGTTGTGGTTGACAGTGGGGACACCTGCACAGCACGCCGAAGCTGCTCTCCACGATTCGTTGTGATCCGAAGGCGATACGAGTACAGCGGGGACCCCTGGCGCCCCAAGGTGTCTCATCGGAGCTAAGTGCCAGGGTGCGCAGACGGGCGATTTCGCTGCGACGCCAACACGCATCGCGGTCACACAGCAATCTATTTACCTTTCTGAGCATTTCAAAGGAAAAAAAACCTTTAGCACGCGACGAATACAATTCCGCGATGAAGCCAGTCGAGCCGAACCCGACAGCGAGGGTTTCTTCCGGTCGCATTAAGTTATGCGTGACCAACAGGACGGGTCTGCATAGCTTGGGCGTGATCCAGTAGCAGCACGCCGTCATAATTGCGAATCGCTAATTCTCTTGCGCATCATCAAGTCAATGTGGTGATAATGTCGCTAGAAGGCTTCCCAGATCTGAATGTGAGTATGACGGGGTCGATGTGATGCGTTTGGGGTCTCCATCGTACTATTTGACATTGAGTGCGACCCTGTACCCGTGCCTGATCATACCGCTTGGAGCAGCAAAAATCGGTTTACATCCGCGCAGGAAGGGTTTCTCCATCGCACAAGTGAATGCCTCGACTGGTGACGAGTGTTCGAGTTCTACTCATAGGTATTGTTGAGGTCCAGAGGGATCGCGACGCCATTGAAACGCGCCGGGTTTCAGCAGTCCCAGCCAGGCCCGCAAGCGAGCAGGCTGTCACGAAGCGAATGCGCTGTCGCTCGTGCTTCCAGCGTCGCGGGCCGTTGCGGGCGAAGTTTGCACTCGTTCGCGCCGCTTCTCAACCCGGTGCGGGGCCCGTTGGGGAACGCGACGAGTCATGCATGAGATGCAGTACAGGCTGAGGAGAGCGCAGCGATGCTTACACACTTCAGCGACTGTGCAACACATCCATACATGCTCCGAAGTAGCTGCCGGCCGTATGCGTGGTGATAATGTGAGCAGTGTGCTGAGTGTCACGGAGGTGCAGCAACAATCCTGGAGACCTGATGCCCGGCCAGGATGCCTGTCCCATGCGGCTGGCACGAACGGCATTCGGGTGCCCCCTAGCTGGGCTTAGTGCCGTTAAACTCACGCGACAAGGCCAATGAATCGCCGTTGACTGAAACCTGTTCCGGCCTCCTGACATGAACCACACCCCAGTCCTCGCACTGCGCCCACTCCACCCTGCCGATCATGGGCCCGGCCGCCTGTAGGCGAGTGTCAATAGCACACAAGTAGCGTCGCCTCCATCACGCCCATTGCGCACCCACCCATGCCGCCACCGTCACGACCGACCTGTCAACAGAGCACTGCGCGAAGACGTACCGGCGGGGCGCACGTATTGGCGTCTGCCGCTTGCTCCCAACACCGCAAGTGCGGCCGTGAACGATGAAGAACGAGCCTCGCCGCGACGCTCGCCGCCCTCTTGGCGACCATGCCAGACAGCCCTGGTGTCACCCACCCCTGTCCCGCCGGTGCCGGGAGATCCACCTTCGACGACGAAGGCTTGTGCAAAATCGAGGCAGCATCCCATTGTTCTTCTCATGTTCTTCGCCCGTACCAGATCCATCATCTCATGCTTGGTCATGAACTCGACCGATTGAAGTAGCCTATCCGGTGTCAGTCGTCAAATCGCCGTCCGTGTGACAGCGCGTCCTGGACCCAGGCGACTCAATACCCTCCTCGTCTCTACGTTACTTATTGATTAGAGGCCCTGATCCGTCCTCGATTTACTCTATCGCCACTGGGACCGTCTCGCTCTGGATCGCGCATTTCCACGGTGACCTCAGTCATAAGATGCAGGCTGTTGGCACTTGTTCACCTGTTCTCTGACGTCCTTCCGCCCTCTCTGCGTCGCCTGTGAGTCTGACTGGCCAACGATCCTGGATGGTTGCGGCACGTCCGAACTCCCCCGGTCCTTCTACCTACTCGGCCCTTGACGTCTACGACTCTGAACACGACACTCCTGGTCTTTCATTACACGACTTCCTCACGTTCTGGCACACAATTACATTCATTTCCAACTGGCATCTCTGTGTGCGTTGACGACTCCGCCACCAGCAGCGGCGGTAACCATCAACAAGCTTTGCGGTGCCTCGCGACACTCTTGACGTTGGTGTGACGATTTCTGCGTAACAGCGCTCCCAGTCTATTTCAACATGCCGGGCAACTTTTGGCTCCCGGAACCAACAATTATCTTTACCTGGCCGCCAATCAATTATGTCGACCCGGTAGACCGAACGTGGCTCGGCGGCTATGCCATTGCATGGCTCGCGGTATCAACAGTGATGGTCTTTGCCCGCTTCTACCTACGGTTACGCAAGCAAGCCGGCACATTCGGTTTCGACGACACGCTCATCTTTATAGCATGGGTAAGTCGAAGGCCGTACTCCTGCGATATGCGGAGAAAACAACATATCCGACCAAGACTGGACGTGGACTGACTTGCATAATTCCAGGTGTTCGGATTCTGGATGTCGGTCGTTGCCGTCATCGGCTCAAATAATCATCTGGGCCGCCACATGTGGGATATTCCGTTTGATAAGTTTGCGTTGCTCATTCGGGTAGGTCACCGTGCCGTGTCTGTCGATCCCGTGCTTCCGCTGACCACCCTTGATCCAGCTGGGCTACTATGCTCAAATTGCTTTCCTGGTCAGCATGTGCACGACCAAGCTGTCCGTCCTCCTCTTCTACCGACGCATGGTCAAGGACACATACAGCCGCAAGTGGCTCTATATCCTTTGGGCTGCCATTTTCTTCAACACGTCCGCTGGCATCGCGACCCTTATCGTCTACCTGGTCATCTGTGAGCCGCTCGAGGCTTATTGGATGGCATACAAATTTGTTCCGAGCCCGTACACCACGCCGTACACATGCATACACGGTGGCGAAGGCCTCACTCTCAGCAGCTGCATCATCAGTGTCATCACTGATATGTACGCCGTCGCGATTCCCTATCTGATGCTCAAGCAATATAAATTGGATGTGCCGCGGCGCCAGAAGATCGCCCTCAACACCATCTTTGCCCTTGGCTGGTTGTAAGTATTTACCGACGCGCGCTGCCCCTTCTGCCCTACCTTGCCGTGTTGTGCAAGAAGCTGACATGCATCACACAGTGCTACCGGCTGCGGCATCGCCCGAACCTACTACCTCTGGGCCATGGGCCACCCGACCGACTTGGCCTGGACCGGCTTCGACCTGCTGGCGTGGTCGCTGGCCGAGGCGCACATCGGCATCATCTGCGCCTGCGCGCCCTCCCTGCGCGCCTTCTTCCGCCAATACGTCAACATCTCCTCGCACCGGGCCTCGCGCCGCATCTCGCGCCGCCAGGACCTCGGCGGCGAGGAGGCCGGCCTCGCCAGCCCCAGCGACACCCACCGCGGCTCGAACCGCGACTCGGCGCAGTCGCAGATGGCCATGTCCGACATGAAGCACCACAGCGCCGTGGTCTACGAGCCGACGCCGCACCTGCCGCCGGAGAAGGAAGGCGCCATCGGCGTCGCGGTGTCCGATTCAAATTCATATTCCACACATTCTTCGGGGGTTCGGTAGCGCGCGCGCATTTTGTCACGATGAAAGTTTTTTGGGATGTAAATGTTGAAAAGAGAAATTACCTTATATAATCAAGTCTCACGACTGCGAATCTGCTTCCTCGTGTCTTCTTGCCAAGAAACATGCCTATCTCGATCGTTGTGTTCGTATTCGTCGCCGAGCAGCGAACGCATGTAAGTTCTCGGGCGAGGTGACGTGTTGGCACAAACAATCAGACCATCTAGGTGAGCGTCAATGATCCTTGTGAAGACGGCACGACGGCCCGATCGATCTGCACCTAGACGTGCCGAAAGGAGTGACGGCGACGTCTCGCATCATGGCCCTCCTGTCATGCGATCACGTGGCCGCCCGGATGATGTGCATGCATTGCGTAGGGCAGGATGCCTCAGGAATGAGCATGAAGATCTTCGCCTGCTTCTTCTTCTTCTTCTCCGCAGCTTTCGGCCGCCCGGTTTTTTGCCCCAGGAAATCCCACAGAAAAAATGCCCGGCATCTCCACCCGCCGCGCGCGCGGCTTCCCCATAATTCCCATCCCGTCCCTCGGCCCTAGGCGTCGCCAAAATCCAATTTCGCCGCGTCTGCCAATGACAGGCCGCAGCGGGCCACCGACGACGAACGACTTGCCTGCTGCACTCGTTGGCCTGCCTTTCTTGCCTTCGGGCGAAACCTCTCCCCAGCAGCAAGCGTAGGATGCCCGTCCTTCTCTTCATTAGTGCGGATCGAAGAACTGTCGATCCCTGCAGCGAGAGGGTGTGGCTTCCCCGCTTCTTTCCACCCCGGAGGGCCCTTCACGCCAGCGCGTCAGGAGGCCAGCCATTCGGCGAGCTGCTGTTCGCTGGCCCAGCATCTTCTAGAGCGGAGCCAATTATGCCGATTTATCCTTTCTTGCTGTAATAGGTGTAGGCGCGAGCTGCTGTAACATCATCATACCTTGTGGCAGGAACTGTTCGCTGCGTGCGTGTGTGTGTGTGTCTGTTGTGGGTGTGGCAACGAACCCTCGTGCGTTCTCGTGGCGTCGATCTCGCAAAAATACGCGGGACCGCATCGCCATCTCGCTCCAGTCATTTACCAACTACCTATCGAGCCGTGGCAAGGGTTTGGTTCCTCTTCCCTCGTTCCTTTGATTTCACTCTTAACTTGACTTCAGCACTGGCATTCGCAGCCGATTGTTGAAGGACGTGGAATCGCTTTTCTCGCACAACAGTTCCTCTGCGCTTTTTTCTTTGTGTGGAGAAGGACGTCGCGCGCACATCATCATGCTTTCTCCGCGCGTGGTCGCGGCTGCGGCCCTCCTGGGACATGCAGTTCCAGCCCTGGCTGGAGCTCAGGTTCCTAGCAATCCTTCTTCGTCGAAAATTGGTATGCTTCATCGAGTCGACATTGGCCGACATAATACTGATATGGATGATGCGCAGTGACCATCAATGCCACCGCCGCGCAGACGCTGGTGTCGTTCGGTGCATCTGGTGCCTGGTAAGTTTGCTCTACAGCTCACGCTGTTCGTCCCTTCTGACGGCATAATGCGTAGGTGGCCCAATGATCTGGCCAACTTCCCGACGGAGAAGCAGGCCGAGCTGGCCGATTTCCTCTTCAACGAGGATGGCTTGTGGTTGACCTCCTACCGGTACAACCTGGGCGCCACCGGCGACCACGACTCGCACGTCGTCTTCAACCAAGGCCGCGGCATCGAGTCGCCCATGCTTACGAATGGCTCCTACGACTGGTCGCGCGATTTGGCTGGTCGGAGGTTCCTGCAGTATGCGAACAACCATTCGGTCCCCTACATCACAGTCTTCTTGAATGCCGTGCCTAGTGGTATCGCGGCCAACCAGCGAGCTTTCGGCTATGACTTCCAGTGGAATGCGACGGTTCCCTTTGCTCAGTACATCGCCACGGTGCTGTCCCACTTCATCGACGAGGAGGGCATCAAAATCGCATCGGTCTCGCCGATGAACGAGCCCGACTACCTCCACCCCTTTGGTGACCAGGAAGGTGGCACGTTCGGCCCTGACAAGCGCGGCACCATCTTCGCCGTCATCAAGCAGGAGCTCGAGAAGACGTCCGCCAAGGATGTCGAGATCATGGGTGACGAGACGAGCCAGCCCGTCGGCCAGGGCGCCTTCACCTTCAGCCAATGGCTCAACTCCAGCACGGTGTTGAGCAATCTGGCGGTGCACAACTACGAATTCCCCACGGACGCCGAGCTCCTCAGCTTCTACAAGAACGTCTACGACCTGACGGGCGGCAACCCGCCCCCGGTCAAGTTCACGGAGACCTGCTGCGCCATCAGCGCCGGCAACGGCCCGCAGATCTTCGGTCGGCTGTACGACCCGGGCATGGGCAACGCGCTGATCGTGGCGCGCCAGATCTGGCAGTTCCTGCACCTCGCGCAGGCCGTCTCCTTCGACTGGTGGACCGCCGTCTCCTACCTGCCGTGCAGCCCGACGGTGGACGGGATGCAGTGCAGCACGGCGTACAACACGACGGCCGGCTTCAACGACGCCGTCGTCTACATCGACGGCGCCTACGCGCAGACCAAGGACTACAACTTCTACTACACCAAGCGCACCTGGATGCTGAAGCACTTCGCCACCTTCCACCGGCCCGGCGCCGTGCGCCACGCCGTCGACCAGTCCGCGCTGCCGGACAGCGTCAACGCGATCGCGTCGCTCAGCAACGGCACCGCCACCGGCTCCGGCCTCGGCAAGGCCGGCGTCTGGAATATCCTGTTCATGAACAACGCCACCGAGCCCCAGACGATCCAATTCCAGGTGCCCGACGCCTGCGACATCCTGACCCAGATCGTCGAGACCTCGCCGGTCAACGACTTCGCCAAGCTGCCCATCGTGCCCAACGTGCTGCAGACCGGCGTCATGAACTTGACCCTCCCGGCGCAGAGCATCTGGAGCTTGCAATTCGCCAAGGGCGCGTGAGGTCCTCTCGATGGACTTCTGAATGAATCTTGAGTCCCGGACGCGGACATGTAAATAGTATGCAACAAAAAGTGACAAGGACGACATGAATACGAGTATGAGTCAATCGCTGAATTCATCGCCATTTATTTGAACGGCATATTTGCTTGACTGAATGAAAATTGTGAACCCATACAAATCCATCATACATCTGTAGTCGACATCGCACTCCGCCGCGGGCCGAGACAACGGTTCCGGGCTCCATACAATGAAGACAGTAAGGTAAGCACTTTCTTTGTGTTGGCGTACCTTTAATTTTATGCAGGCGTGTTTGCGGTGCAGCTGAGGAAGGTCGGATCGTGTCGTTCTCCGTAGCGCATCTGCCTTATCGGTCGAACAGATCACCTGGCCTCAAGGCCTCCACCGACATCGACGCCACCCGTCTTACTACTGTCTGTCGTGTTTGTTTGTTTCGTATAGATTGTCCAACATTTGACTTGCTTTCTCTTTTTTTGTGTTGATTGATATTGCCCAAGTGATAGACTGGTTGTTGTTTATCCACTCACTTGCTACCTTCCAAGTTGTTCGTTCATCCAACTTGTCTGAACCCCACGGCCATACGCCACCGGCACAAAGAAACTCACGGTCACATCGTGCTGTATACATCTCCAAGTTCTGCCTGATCCTCTGTTATTTCAAGTCCAAAACAAGAGCAAACGATCGCACTGCGCAAACACTTTCAGCTATGCCCGCCGTCCCGAACCCTGGCCCCTCCAACGGAGCAACTCCCGAGACCCTGCTGCCGATCCGCCGACACAAATTCCCGACCCCGAAGCTACGCCTCCACCTGAACGACCTCGACCATGAAGGCAGCGCCATCTTCCTCTCGAACATCAAAGGCAGCGAAGATCTAGAAACGCAAGTCCAAAACGTGCTGAATCTCCTCTACGACCGGCCGTACAATGACAATGACAATGCCGATGTCGATGTCGATGCCGATACCACCACCGCAAAACCCCCTCAACCACCACCGACCCGCTCCGTGACGCTGATCCTCCGCGACATCGGCGGCGTCGCCTACACCACCGGCACGGACCTGGATCCGGACCACAAGGAGATCCACCTGAGCCTGGCCTACGTGCGGGCCCAGGCGGCGGACCCCCGCGCCGAACTCCTCGGCGTGCTCTGCCACGAGCTCGTGCACTGCTTCCAGTGGGACGCGCGGGGCACCTGCCCGGGCGGGCTGATCGAGGGCATCGCGGACTGGGTCCGGCTGCGCGCGGGCCTGGGGGCGAAGCACTGGCGGCAGGAGGCCGATGGCAAGTGGGATGCCGGGTACCAGCACACCGGGTACTTCCTCGAGTATCTGGAGCGCCGGTTCGGGGAGGGCACGGTGCGGGGGATGAATGGCCGGTTGGCCGAGGGGGTGTATGAGGAGGGAAAGTTGTTTCGCGATTTCTGTGGCGGGCGGGAGGTGGAGCAGTTGTGGAAGGAGTATGGGGAGGAGTTGGGCAAGAAGCGGAGTGCGGAGGTGTCGCCGAATCGGAAGGGACTATGAATCTTGTGTGATCCGCCTGAGGATCTCGATCAAAGCAGATGCTGGGTGACAGCAATCGAGCAGGGATATGCGTAACGTGAAAATGAATTTCCTCTAGAGCTCTATCTATGCACAAATTCTAGTGCTTTTCTGGCCACATCTAATGGCATGTCGTCGTGAAAAGAAATTGCAGTCGCATGAGATGATATTCCCGGTGAGCGGTGATCGAGCACCACGGCCCTCGCCGCCTCTGCTCACGACTTGAAGACTTCCGGGAAGACGTCGCGTACTTCCAAGATATTTGATATCTGAAAGTCGGCGACCGGTTCAGGGGGCGCTTTCGCCGTCGGCTCTACTAAATGTACCGTCTTCCAACCAAACGCCTTGGCTGCTTTCGCATTTAGCCCTGAATCATCTACAACATCGATTGAGTCAGTGGATGCGCCTCATCACCAACACCTCGTGTGGCAAACACAAGAAAGGAAATCACAGGGACTCGACCTACCAACGAAATAACAACTCCCCGCCTCCATCGCCCCCGACTCGCGCATCGCCTTCTCAAACATCTTCGGGTCCGGCTTGCACAGCAACGTGTCGGCCGCGTAGTCGCAGTACGTGATGCCCTCGAACAGGTCCTCGACGCCGAGCAGGCGGACCACGCGGCGGCCGTGCGTGACGTACGCGTTCGTGAACAGCCACAGGCGCACGCGGTCGCGGTCGATCGCCGCCAGCATCGCGCGCAGCCGCGGGTCCGGCCGCAGGATCTCGTGCAGCGGCAGCGCGTCGTCGACCTGCGCGTTGTACTCGAGCGGGGCGACGCGGTGGTGCCGGACCAGCCCTTCGAGCGCGAGCCCGTAGTCCTTGTAGTACCGCGCGTGCAGGGCCGCCGCGTCGGCCGGGTCCAGGGAGAGGTGTTGCTCGAAGTACCGGTCGATCAGCGTCGACATTCGTTCGTGGATCTGGTAGGATTTCGGGTACAGGCAGTTGTCGATGTCGAAGAAGAAGGTGATGGGTTTGGGGGGCGTCGCGCCGTTCGCGGGTGGATTGGAGGCGGCCATGATTGATCGCTCTCCGTCGTTGTTTGACTTGGAAAGGATCGGACATGCAAAAAGTTGAGGTGTTGTCGTTTTGCCCGACCCGTCGGAGTTCACCGAGTGACGATGATATATATCAACACGTGCTAGTGACAGCGCGGCCGCCGCCCCCACGAGTTCAGGCTAGGTCGGTGGCTTCTGGTACTCCGTATCAGGCATGAACCGCCTTCGCGAATGCTCACGAGGCCTCGGATCGATATTAATGCATAGAGCTCAAAAACAAGTTGGCCAAATACCTGAGCAAGTATTGTAGACATTGCGTACTAATTGCAATGTCTACGGGCTGGGCTTCGGTCCCGAATGGCGATGCCCGACCACCGAAGCGGCGCACGGCACTCCGACTGTGAAGCTTGAGGGAAGCTCCCAGGCAGCGCGTAACCTCAACATCACATTTCAACATGACAGTTCTGAAACGAGCAGACAAAGACGATTTATAAGAGCGTTACTATTGTATACATTCCCATAAAACAGACATCAAGACTAGAAAAACGATCCCTCCACACAATACTCCCACAGGACCGCCTGGCGTCGGGAATTTCATTCCCGTACAAACTCGAAGGCGGGAAGCACCCTGCAAGATCTCCTGATTTTTCATGACCGCGTGATAGCGACACCATGCACAGCTGTATCTTCACTCATATGTCCTCATACATTAGAACGTTTTGCGGAAGGGGTGGGGGAAAAGGCGGGGGCGGGGGCGGGGAGGAGACATCAAGACGACAGAAGCGTCACGCCGCGAGTACAACAGAGAGAACATCTAGTACTCGAGGGTAACCTTCTGGCCCTTGACGCGGCCGATGACGATGCCGGCGGCGTACTTGGGGATGACCTCGTCGTCGTGCAGCATCTCGAACTCCTCGGTGGCGTCGCGGCCCATGTGCGAGTAGAGAGCCTGGGGACCGCCGGGGTGCTCGTCGACCCACTCGGTGAGGTCCATGACGACGCCCTTGACGGCGACCCACAGGTCGTCCTTCTTGTTGTGCTTCGCCACCTCCTCGAGCGAGAACTCCTTCTCGGGCACCTTGAAGTTCTTGATGTCGTTGGCGGCCTGCACCTTGCCGGGGTCGCCGGACTTGCCACCGGCCGGGATGACCGGGCCGGCGGAGGTCTGGGCGTGCGAGGAGGGTGCGGAGGCCGAGGCGCTGGCGCCGGTGCCGTTGCTCCACTCGACGTTGATGCGGCCCGGGGTGCTGGGGTCGATGTGCAGGGAGATCTGGCCGGCACGCTGGGCGGCGGTGCTGGAGCCGTTGTTGAGGACCTGCTGGAACAGGTACTTGCTGGCGCTGTCACCGGCGACACGGCCGTAGACGACACAGCCGAGCAGGGACGAACCACCGAGACGGTTGGAACCGTGGACACCACCGGCCAACTCACCGCAGACGAAGAGACCGTCGAAGGGCTTCTTCTCCGAGTTCAGGCACTGGGCCTGGTCGTTGATCTCGATACCACCCATGGTGAAGTGGAGCACGGGCTCCATCTGGGCGACGTGGAAGTCGTCGCTGATCTCAACGGGGAAGTTGTGGAAGTACTTCTTCTGGAAGGGGTCCTTGGCCTCGCCGCGGGCGTAGGTGTTGTAGTCCTTGAAGGTCTTGTCGAGCTTGGCCGGGTCGGCGCCGATGAGCTTGGCGAACTCCTTGCCGGACATCTTCTTCATGAGGCCACGGCCAGAGTAGTGGCGGGTGTGGAAGTCCAGGGTGTTGGAGGCCTTGCTGTTGAGGATGAGGTGGACGGGCCACTTGCCCTTCTCGCGCTCCTCCCAGATCTTGCCGGAGACGAAGTCACGGTGCTGGAGCTCGTCGACGAAACGCTCACCCTTGGAGTTGATCAGGAGACCACCCTCACCACGGAGCGCCTCGGCGGCCAAGAACTTGGTCTTCGCCTTGGGGTCCTTGGGGTCGACGAGACCCGTCGGGTGGACCTGAACCTTATCCATGTCGATGTCGTTGGCGCCGATGGCCATGAGCATCTTGTGGCCGTCACCGGTGGCATGATTGCCGTTGGTGGTCGACAGGTCGAAGGTATCCGGTCGGTGCTTCTTCAGGAGGGAGGTCTCCGTGAAGTCAGCGGCGTAACCACCGGTGGCGAGGACGACGGGGCCGTCGATCGAGACGGACTCGCCGCCGAACTCGTACGTCACACCGGTCGCGCGGTTGCCATCCATGTTGATCTTGGTGACGCGGGCCTTCTTGACGAGCTGGACGCGCTCCGGCTCCTTCTCGGCGAGCTCTTCCCATCGCTGCATGAGCGCGTAGGTGATGGCCATACCGGGGAACTTGGCATCGTGGCCACGGTGGGTACGCGGGAAGGAGTGACCACTGCGAACATGTCAGTTTTGCGCTTTCTTGTCAGACATGGCGAGTCAGTCAAAACGTACCCTAACCGCGAAACGAGGGTCAGGTCGAGGTTGAACACATCCTGGAGCCACTCGACCGCAGCGGCGGACTTGTATGTGAGGACCTTGATGAGGTCCGGTCGGGCCTTGTCACGGGCCGACTTGAGGGTGTCCTCGTAGAACTGCTTCACGCTGTCGCCGATCTGGTGCTCGGTCTGGGTCCGCGTCAAGGCACCGTTGATACCGGAGGTGGCCTTGGTGGAGTTACCACCCATGAAGTCTGGAGAAACGCGGCGAGTCAGCTTCCGCGGCTGTCGCCGGCTCTGGGGAATCCCTCCCCCATTGCCGTTTTTGCGGTGCAGTGGGCAAACTTACTGTTCTTGTCGAGGAGGGTGACATTGCCACCAGCCAGGTAGATAGTGTGAGCAGCGCTCAGACCGGAAACTGTGTGAATTCATGTCAGCTCGCGATCCTGTGCATGCGGCGGCGATAGCCAGCGCTGGCGGCCGCAGGGCGGTGGCGGCGCAGCGGAGCGGAGGGGAGTACTCACGGCCGGCGCCGACGACGATGACTCTCTCAGGCATGATGATGTGCAATGTGTATGTGATGAAGCGCAACAACAAGAGAGTTGTGTGTGGGTGAAGGAGGAAGAGGAGAGAAGAGGGGAGGACGGGAAAATAAGTTGGGAGAGGAATGAATATGAGAACGCGTGACTTGTTCTGTATTGGGATGCGACGGACAGACAACTTTTCCAGCGCGCACACACTTTCTCACACCGATGGCAGTAATTGCTCCTCCTGTACGATCCAGCTGTACCGCAGACGCCGAGAACGACACAGTGCAAGACAGTCGTTTGTCTAGAAGCTAGCCAGTCTGCTATCCCCGGATGGCGGAGGCGGCGGCGGGTTGGTGGGCCCTCTAGACTTGCCTCGGCAAACCCGTTCTTGGTGGTAAGGCGGTCACGGGCGGTCGACGTTCCTGCTCTCTATGGCCTCCTCCACACGTTGCCCCAGCATCCGCGGCCGATGCGAACTGAATCTACTACTGCACGACGCGGTGGTGCCCACTGCTGCGAACGTTGTTGCCGCGGTAGCTCTCCGGGGCGGACGTGGAGAGCAGACTCGGAACAGGCTCCCCAATACATCGTCGAGCAGACTCTCTCTGAACGACACGACACGAGCACCGTCGACGCGGCCAGAGGGGGGCATTTGCAAGAAGTGGGCGGCCCCCAGGGCGCGCGCGTGCATGCGCTGGTGTCGAGGCGGCGAAACTCTGAAGCATGTGAAATCCGAATTGCGCGAGCGCTGAGAGGTGGCAGGCGGGCGAATGCTTACCACCCTCCGCACCGCTGCATGCTCAGGCCGTGTGGGGGAAGCTGGGGCCTGAGCGAGCAAAGCACAAATGGCTGGCCGGCGACTGGCCGACGCGCGCGCTGTCGCAGGGTCGGGCAGGGCGAGGCTGTGCCGGCTTACCATTCGAGCCGCGGTCCCTCGTCCCCGCCGGTGCAGAGGGTTTCGACTCGTCGTCGGCACCATCGACCCCTAGCCATGCCGGCGACGTTAGTGTATGGGGACCCCACTGTCGCGCCGCTGGGAATCACCTGGCGGCTGTGGACCACGCTGCTTCTGTCGTCCTGTCGCCATCCAGTCTGATGCGGCGAAAAGAAAATGTAGTGGTAATCCAAGCACCGCAGCGGGCGTCACGTGTGCGCCTTCATGGTGCCGCCGGGCTTTCGCGCACAAATTCGAGTTCGCATGTGACAACCCTGCGCGACCCTGGGCTGGTCGCCGCATCGAACGGGGCAAAAGCATGCTCTTTCAGCCGCGCGGGGAAATAACGATGAACGGTATAGGGGCAAGTTGGACTCTCGTCCTTCACCGTGGCAACGGCATGGCAAGAAAAATCGTATCGGCGTCGCATTCCAATGCGACCACTTTTTTTTTTTCGGTCGCTTGCTTTCCTGAAGATGAGGTAGGTACACGCCGCAGGTACATCCAATGCCGAGTCGTCCGGATCTCGGGTCGGCCCAATCCTTGCTGCTGCTCCCTCCTTGCAAATCGTATTGTATTTCCCGTACGCGACCACGACACCCCTTCCAATGCTTCGGCAATAATAACTTAAGCACACCGAGAGATACCCACGCATCCACGGCGCCCGCGCATTCCAGATCTAATTTCCGTTCATGGCCTCCCTGTCGGTGATGCATATTCATGATCGCATCACTCTTGATTGGATGCGTGTGGCGAATCTCGTCGCAATCGCATCGTGTCGTCTGCAAAACTTTATTCGAACTCGCATCTCGGCCCCACATCACATCGTGAAACTGCCTTGCAACCAACCCACCAAACGTGCCATTGCGGTCGACAGATCGACCATTGCATGCAGCGGCCTGCCCTTGCAGAACGTGAACGCATCGATGTGTTAGGTGCGTCGTGGCGACGCAGGTTCTTCTACGCTTCTTCGGTGTCTTATCGTGAGGAAGTAGCGTCCAGATATCAAGCTAGCTAATGAAGATGGCCTCGGCTGCCCATCGCACCGCGTGCACTTGAAACGTCGAAGGCTTGCATGCGGCTCTCCAGGATGTGTCGGCAGCCCATCGATGATGGCTCTGGATATCGTCACTCAATCTCGTTTGATTAGGCATCCATCATCTGTCTTGATCTCTCGTATGCTCGGAGATCCGAGCTTCGAGCACTCTTGGGGCCTCTGAACACCGCCTGCACATCACAGGTGGTTGGAGTCCTGCCCGATGCTTGTCTTCCCTCCCCTGAGCTGCGGCATCTACGGCCCGGCGAGCTGAAGGCGCTCGCGGACTGTGACGCCGTCTTGACTCGCGGTTCTCAAGCAATTGGCGCCCGGGTAGGTAGATCAATTGTGCAGAGCTGCTGATTCGACGTCGCGTAGATGTGAACTCGATTCAGGCATGTCGTTTTGCCGTGGATGTCATGCCAATCTTTTTTCACTGGACTGTGACTGTTCAACTTCCGAAGTATTCCTTCCGTGAATGACATAGGTGGAAGTGTCTCATTATCTATGCACTACCGTATGCAATGGCTGGAGCTTTATCGTACTGTAATCGCCATTGGCCACATTGCGAAGCGAGAAACACCTCGAAACACGACACAAGCGCTTGTTGAGCCATAACAGCTCATAGGCATTAACGAACAGGCAAATGGCCGGAAGATACCATCAGACCTTCAAAAACCCGTGAGGGTGAATTTCGCCCCTCCCAAGGGAGAGTGTATATAACGCCTTGAAACGGAACGCCTCAGATCGCAAAAGCATAATACAGTACCATCCGCAAGCCTTGCGCGCTCATGCTCTGACAAGTACGCAACAGTCACCAGCAGACCGTAGTCCCCTACACAGTACACAATGCCACGCGACCGATGGCGACACAGACGGCAAAAGCTCGTCTACGACGGCGGCAAGGCGCTGGTGTCCACGATCTCCTCAATCTTTTCCACCTCTTCAACAGCGCCGTGCAGTGGCGAACGGGGGAGTGCCATGAGACCTGTGGGTTGAATTATGTCAGTGTGATGTTCGCAGTGACAAAGCCCTGGATCCTGCTGTGACTTCGACTTACCAGTACGGGCACTCTCAAGGATACCGAACGGCGCGATCAGCTTCATGAAGCTGTCGATCCTCGTCGGCTTGGCCGAGAGCTCCACAATGCAGTTGTTCGTGCTGATGTCCAACACCTTGCCACCGAATTGGTGCGTCAGGTAGGTGATCGTCTCGAGGTGCTGGTGCTTCAACCGCAGCGCCTCCGACGGCGGCAGCGCGGCCGGGTGGAAGGGCTCGTTCGGCACGTGGATGTCCTGCTGCTCTCCGTTCTGCGCCGCGGCGGCCGCGGCGGCCTCCGACTCCTCGTAGGACTCGATGGCGCCGCTCGGCACGGGCACCGGGGCGTCGTTGGTCATCTCGCGGTGGTGCGCCAGCAGCTCCTCGAAGTACTCCGGGCCGAGGGTGCTGACCTTGGCGAGCAGCAGCTCGCGCTGGACGAGCGGGGACGCGGTGTAGTCGAGCACGGCCCAGACCGGCACGAGGTCCTCGAGCTGGCGGCGCGCCTGCTCGATCACGCCGTCCTGGCCCTGCAGCACGATGGTCATGCGCGACAGGTCGGCGACCTCGGTGCTGCAGACGACGAGGCTGTCGATGTTGAAGCCGCGCGCCGCCAGGATCCCGGACACCCGGCTCAGCACGCCCGGCTCGTTCTGCACCAGGCAGTTCAGCACGTGCCGCTTCGCCGGCGTGCTCAGCGGCACCGGCGTCTCGTACAGGATGCTGCTGACCGCCGCCGCGGGCGTGATGTTCGCCGCCGCCGCCGGCAGCGGCGAGTTGCGCCGGTGCAGCGCTTTGTACGCGAGCGCGGACGTGCTGCTGGACGAATTCCTCACGGCCGTGGTGCTCGCTGCCAGCCGGAAAGTGTTGGGGGCGGGACTTGATGAGGTGAAGCCATTGAGCTGCGATTGGAGGGCGCGCAACGCCCGTCTTGAAGCCATTCTGTCGGATGTGCGGTTTGGCGAGATCCCCCGAGAGTCAATGCCAGCTCGACAAAAGGGATTGGCGAGGTGTGCTGGTGTGGATTGTGGTTTTTTTGCACGTCCTGTGAGCAAGGCGATGACTCGAGTGCCAATGCCAATCCAGACTTTTCGAGCTCCCGTCAGTCTTAGCTTGCCCGGGCCGATCCAGGGTCTGGGGAATTCGGTAGTGCCGCTTCTGGCCGCTCGTTCTCCCTCAGGACGTGGATAATTCTTGATTGACGATAATGAGTCGGTACGATCCGGAGTACAGACGCGTTGTACGAGTGAGTATCATTGATTACAGATGCCTGGACAGGAATATGGTGCCGATGCCATCAATGGGGAGGTAATTGTCTTACAACCTCTGTAATCGTGGCCGACCAGTCTTCATTGCTGAGGGCGAGGATGATCTAAAAAAGCAATTCTCGGATGCCGATAACTCATACCATTATACCTAGCTATCAAATCTCACCATGGGATACTGTACTTGAGGGAAGGATTGACGGTTTGTGGTCGATGGTCGACGAGTCGCATCACACAAGGAATATATATTTTTGAGACGGCTGCCCATAGCACATTTGGAGACGTGGCCGAGTGGTTATGGCGCTAGTTTCAGGCAATGAAATTGTGCTGGAGAAAGGACACTATATACTAGTGGAGCAATCCTCGTGGGTTCGAGTCCCACCGTCTTCATCATCTTTTGCATTTTTGCATGTCTATCACGGAAAGTGATTTTCTGCTGCTGTGGTGATATACGACCTGCGGCGGAACATCATTTTCAGCCAGGTGATTTGGTTTGGGCAGCACGGGGCGCACAATGTACGATTCAGCACGTGAGAGCACAAGCGAATCAACTTAAAACTCATCTTTTTCCCTACAATGACTGCTTGTGAATAAGAAGAATCACACGTCTATGACCGAGTGGCCACCCTTGACGCGTCGCGACTACAGATAGCATGCAAAAGTAAACATGTAAACGGGCTGTATTAGAAGACGAGGTGAAGCGAAGATGATAGTTCAAATCCTGTGACCAAGGCATGATAGACCCCCTTGACGGTAAACACACGACATGACATCAAGTAGAAATAGAAGTAGCAATCGCATACCAGACTCTCAGTAGTAAGAACCAGCTAGACAAGAACTATTCCATCAATATTCCCTCGGCAGCACCTTCCTTCCGTTGTTCCCTCTCTCACACCATGCCGAACCACTATGGACCAGTGTCGACGGGGCGAAAAGAGGTGCAGGAATGTAGCCACAGCGAGTGCTGTATCCAACACATCCGACACTCTCTTACCCAGCCATGCGCCCATGTATTAGTCCATCAGCCGAAACAACCATCCTTCGAGAGAGGGGGACCGTGAGCGATCACACGAAGAAGAACCCGAAAATGGAAAAACAAGAAATGAAATACTCGTGCAGACAAATCCCAAGCAGATAAGACAAGATTCGTTCGTCACAGCGACTTTCAGCGTAGCAGTGGTAAAGGTGGTGGCGGCGGTAGTTGTAATGTAGGTAAAGATAGTTGTAACAGCAGCAGCAGAAGCCGTGACGGTGGAATGTTCACCGTCATATCCGTCCATCACGGTTCGTGTCGGGATCAAGGCGGATGGAATCCAGAACCTGGACGATCCCATTTTCGTAGCAGAGACAGATGTCAAAGGAGAGGAGCAAACAAGCAATCAGAAAAGGCGTCGTTCATCTAGTGATCCGGGTTCGCCACCCGCAGAATTTTCCGCGAGTAGTCCTGGCTGTCGTCCATGAAGCTGCCGACAGAGTTTCTTCGACCAGCCTCGGGGTCGAGACGTGCGTCACTGTGGTGGCTGTAGCTGGTGCCGGGGGTCTTGCGCTCCATGCCGTTGGCCATGAAATCGGAGACTTGAGTGCGCTGGCGGTGTTCCTCCTCGATAGCCTGTTGGCGTCGGCGGCGAAGGAAAAAGTAGACACCACCGACAATGGCACCAAGTGCAACAATACCAACGACTACACCAGCAGCGATTCCGGCTGTGTTGCTGCTGCTGCCGCCGCCACCACTAGATGACGATGAGCTGGAAGTGCTGGCAGGTTGCGTGACGACGACAGTGTGCCCCGGCTGGACAGAAGTGACAACCTGTACACCAGTTGAGGTTGAACTGCCGCTGGTGTTCGAGCTTGAGTCATCGGAGCTCGTGGTAGGATCGGTGGAGCCCCCAACTACGCCGTTTCCAGTGGCATAAAGCATATAAAAGCCATCGCCACCACCTTGAGAGGATGGTCAGTGATCACAATTCGGCGCCTGGATGAAAGAGATGAACTTACAGTTGTCGCTCGGAAAACCAGTACAGCCCATACTACACTTGCTGTCGTCGACCTTGCTATTCGAGGGGGGCAGGGAGTTGCCGCAGTAGCAGGCGTTGCCATCGGACATGCCATATACCGAAGAGCTGGGACATTTTCCAGCGCAATAGCTGGATGACTGGTACAGATATGTGCCAGCACTGGTGAAGCCGGATATGCTTGAGTAGCACCCGAGTCGTGAGACCGCCCTTCGGTCCAACGCGTTCGCCGATGGCTCGGCGTACGCCGTTGATGTGTACAGAAGCGACAGAATGGCAAGGGTACGCGCTGCGAAGGCGGCTCGAGGTGCAGAACGCATGATTGCAGATGGAAAGCAGTAGTCGTGAAGATTTGAATCCGAAATGTGTCGAATGAGAGCACGCAGAAGAATCGCTGGAGCGCTGTCAGTATCAAACTCTCGACCTGTTGGTCTGAATGATGGTGCGGGAAGCTAGTACCTGTCGAGCAGACAAAGACTGCAACTATGCCTTGCAGCTGCCAGCAGCGCAAGCGTCGTATGTGCAAAGATGAAGACGAGACCGAAAAGAGACTCGTCGCAAGAGGTCCGGTTGTGATGTTTTCACCACCACAACAACACCTTCCCAGCAGCAGTATACAACGCTTGCTCTTATTACTAGATCAACCTAGCTGATCGTCCCTGGCCTGATGTTCAATCCCGCGGGGTTGTTGAGGCAGGTCCTGGCAATAAAGCAGCGAAAGTTGAGGGTCGTGTCGGCGTCGAATGGAGATCCAGGTGGAGAGCGGCTACGAGTTGTCGGAGGTCCAGCGTTCGACAAAGAGGCGCACGGTCGCAGGGAGAAAGAAAGGACCGGCGGGTGTATTACAACGGTACGAAACGCGGCGGAAGAAAGGAAGCCAAAAGTGCCCTCTTTCCCAACGTCAAGTGAATGAGTGAGCGTGAGTGTGTCTGATGGTCGATTGAAAAGCGCGAGTGATCGTGAACGAGTGTGTGGCGGAGAGTCGTCAAAGAAGTGGTGGTGGTTAGAGGGAGGTTAGAGTGGTGTGTGAGCGGTGGCAGCGAGAGAGAACACGAGTCGACGAGAGCGAAAGAAGAGGAGAGAGGGAAACGAGCGCGCCAGAGCGACTGTGAAACGGCGGAGACGCGGACTTGCAGGAGTGGCGCCGCTGATTGGCCGGGTCGCACGACGCTGGGAGAATCGCTGGGGCAGCGAGTAAGCCGCTAACACCCAACCGGGCCTTGGGGGCACATGGGCAATATGTCAGTGACAAGCCTGCTGGGCCGGCCGCGCAAATTCACGGCTATGATCATACTCCAAATAATGAAAAGCAAGTCACGGCAGGTCCGCCCTGCCGCGAACTGCCACGCCGACAAGCTGACTACTGCACCTCTGTACGATCCGCCTCGTCTGAGAGAAGATGTCGCTGAAAAACTCTATCCTACTAAGACTCGCGGAGATCTTGGAGCTTTCGCTTGTGCGGGCGACGGGGCCGATGCCCATTGCCATTCTCGCTCGTTCTCCGGACTGCTATGATGCCATCACCAGCACCCCGTTGCCGCCACCATCCGATATCAATAT
Source organism: Ramichloridium luteum (assembly GCA_002368545.1). Classification (NCBI taxonomy): domain Eukaryota; kingdom Fungi; phylum Ascomycota; class Dothideomycetes; order Mycosphaerellales; family Dissoconiaceae; genus Ramichloridium; species Ramichloridium luteum. The sequence goes on along the minus strand of MTSC01000047.1, from coordinate 117,342 downwards.
CCACCGAGTGACGGAATGGTGGTGAGAAGCAGAGACAAATGTCCAGCACAATGGCTGGCCATAAGGGCTCGGCACAGCTAGTCCAAATGCACAAATGATACCACAGGAGCGCCGATTGATTGAGCTCTGGTAGCATCGCAGCCGTCGCACGACCCGAGCCACATTTCGGCGTCTCACGTTAGCTGGAATCATATCGCTTATTGAGCAGCAGATCGCCCGCCACTCCTAGTCATTCCAGATGCTCCCCGTGTCCTCTGGTAGGCAGAAAGGCGGGACAGGAAGGTCCGCTGGCGCAGGAGCAGACCGAACCATAACGGCGTCGGAGGCGTAGGAGTTGATCGTTTCCACCTTTCAGCCATAACGTTACCAACAGTCACGTGTAGATGTGCAAGGGTATCCGATGTCTTGGAAACATGCTGTGCTAGAATTCACAACAACAGCATCTACCAGACTTACAGCGCGACAGGGCCGATGTCTAGGAACAGGTCTCCTCCTACAGTGATGGCGTCGCCAGCCAAACTTGAGATTCATTAAGAGGAGAGTGCTTTCCATAGTGCAGTCTGGCCTAGCATCTTGATTTTCGATAGCCTAACCTCCACCAGCGCCTTTTCGCCCTCAAAGACCCGAGCGACTCATCCCTCAGTCACGGGCAAACTACGCCGAGCAGTCTCAGCCAGCCAGCGAAAGAGCAACTGGTGGGGATTGCCGTAGTCAGAAACGTCCGATCCAGCTCGAGCGCTGCCTCCTATCCTCCGGACACTGACACGCCCGATCCCTAAAATGGTGATCCGCGACGCCACGCGCCCAAAGGGGAAGAAGGACACGCAAGCAGTGCGCCGGGCCCTGACATTAGCCGCCCGACCACTAAACTGCATTTGGCTGGCTTACGACGAGACTGGATCGAGGATGACACCAGTGCATTCAGAGAAAATTGCAGAGCAGGAAAATGCACCCGAGACATCAGACATAGTCCGCCGAAGATGGCATTATGATTCCAGCAGACTATTGAGTAGTATTGTTGATTTATTGCGATTGGTGAACTATGTATGCTTTACATCACGTGTTAAAAAGCACTTAGGCAGGACAAAACCACCGTGCCTTCACAAATACCTCGGTAAACGATGGCCAGAACACCTTGGCAGGGGTCCTATCCCAACGACAGTGAGTTGCCGATTACCTCTGCTTAGGAACACCCATCAATTTGCACCGCATTTGATTGGTAGCGCCATTAAATCGGATTGTGAGCACAGCCTTTCAAACAATTCAAGCCTAACTACACATGTAGCCGAACCAAGATCCTTTACCTGAATGTTAATCTCATCCCTGCTGTCAATGGATGTGGAATTTCAGATTACGGATCTTGCGTGATGTAATGGATTAGCGCATTGCGAGACCAAACGGATCTTATTACAAAACACTTCGGCTGGCACGTCGAAACTGGGGCTGCTTTCAATATACCAACAGATTAGTCATTGATCTCCATAGGAAACCGCTTCCTCCCGCTCCAAGCATCACAACACTACAGATGGAGCACGACATCTAGTCTGACTAAAAACGTGGGCTTCCCCAGCTACACTTCTTACATACTATGATCGCAAGCCATGCTCTGTACCGGCCGCATCGTTGTCCAAGTTGTTGATCAATGCAGTAACCATCGACAGCTCCACCAAAGACTCTGCGTCTCGATCTCTCGATCCAACTCCTTGCAGGTTGGAGGATAGCGCCCTGCCGATACATGTCGCAACAAGTCCCTCGCAAGGGTATGCTGATGTTTTCTAGGACTGCAACGATCGAGGCAGCGCGTCGTTGGAGTTGTCAACAACGATACCTATCGCGCCATCTGGGGTAGTCGCACCGGCCCACGACTAGGAGCAAAAAAGTGAATCATGGCGCAGGTAATGCCCATTTTCCCTCGTGCTCATCAAGGCACCACTGTTGGATTCAGATACCCCAGACACAACTTCGAATCATTTCAACCCAACCAATTATCTGATTGTTTACCCGACCTATAGGCGATGGCAAACTCGCATAGCTACCCAGAAACCCGTGATGTATTCCCTAGCTCGGTCAATTCATAACAAAGCGATCGCGAAAACTACAGGCAGTCGCAAACGAACCGCTTTGAATGGAAGAATTTACCTTGAACATGCCAAGAACCAAGTTCGGGATATCGCTGTCGACATCGATGGGCATGTACTCTCCCAAGCCAGCATGCTGCGCTCCTAACACCTTGCTCGTACTCAGTGCCAAGTATCATAGGCAATCAATGTGTAAGGGAACTCCCTGGTGCCCGAGAATCAAGCGGAACGCGCGGTCTCCGTCTTGCGCGAAGATTGAAGATGTCTCCATTCCATATCTCATCTTTGCTGCGGGAATCCAGGCGTGGGCTAGAGGCTCGGACATCACCATTGATTCGGTATTCATGGCAAGTGATGTTGGATTCATCTATCTCAACTATACATGCAGGTGGAATGATGGCGGCTAACGAGGTGCACTCCAACCTGTGATCATGTTTCGACTTCAGATCACCGGAGCCTCAGAACCCCATGTGATGTCTGTTCGCGATGACACCATCTCGAACCGATCTTTACGGTCGTGCATTCGTCCTCGTCTGAAGAACAGCATGGGCTGGCGACATGGCCCCTCCGTATACTCCCACGTGGAATATTGATCCGCTGCTAACCTTTCATCTCGGTGCGGCTGCCTCGACGATGCCGAATCGGTGCTTGATCAACTATTGCGTGTTGCTGTGTCTACTCGTCTCATCCTCAAGCCTCGTTGTGATCAACGATGCTGTCGGAGTGTTACTCCTGGCGAAGATTCGGCGGACCCACGATCTCCAGTTTTTTGTCAACCTCGGCCTGTGACCTCCTACTTGTCTTGCGCCTGTTATCTGTCCCTTCGATCCTGTCAGTTCGGAGTACCGGTCTGACTTCTTTCGAGGTATATCACATTATCGATGGCGGAAGCCTCGCGGCTGCGCACGTCCCAGAGCCTGATAATACGGTAGGCCCTACAGCAAGGGCAACCCTTGAATAGAATGTTGAGTCGCTGAGTGAGTATAGCGAACGCCGGGTACGCTGAGATGGCTGATCGCATGGGCTATTCGGAGTTGCGGCGGTACAGACAACGACTGCTTCTGGATACGCATTGAGTCGCTTGGATACATTTTTCCCCGAAACAATGACTGTCATATCTATTACAGCCGAGAGAACGTGGCTCACGTCCGGTTCGAGTCCGAAGCCGACGCCGGAGATTCGCTGCACTCACTTGAATGCGGATGCGTTGTCTTGGAGATTTATTGATGAACTAGAATCGCATAAGTGCACTTGATATCTATCTCAACTTCAGGTGTTTTGGCAACCGCTCCGTTGATCTATATTCATTCAATGCATGACGCTTGTCGTGGTTTTCAGTGCAATCGTAATAGGTACCTTGCATGATTAGGTGCAATGATCATTCATCAATCACTGTCGAATACAGAGTCTTCATTGAACACATCGATGGAGTAACAAAGCTTAGAGTTAGGCAGGACTCCGTTAAAGATTTCTGATTACATTATCATCATCATCATTCCTTCCTCCTGATATTGGGAATATTCCGGTAAATATGTCGCAAGTCATGCCATGTTACATCACGTAAACCGAGTAAAAGTATAGATATCGTCTCAGGGTTATGTCTTTAGGGTTACAGTCTCGCGTGTGAGATTTCGGCTTGCTCATCCAAGCGCAATTCATGCAACGGCGCTCCTCTCATCCATCTCCCGTCTACCATCGTGCCAGCGCTCGCATCGGGCCAATTTCTCACCACGGATGTGGCGTTTGAATCATTTCTGGCGAATGAGGGTGAGACCAGGGCCTGTGAGAACAAATCCACCCGTGGGTGGACAATGCTCTGAGCGGTGCCTAGTACGCTGCTCCTTTTCTGCGTGCTAGCGGATGCAAATTGAGGACGCCGGGCGACGTCCGCTTCCGCGACCAACCACAGTCGACACTGGATAGATATACACTGGCCTCGAAGATTCCGTTCCCGCTGGCACTGGCTCCGATGTTCTCCTTGCACGCGCGTCGGCCACCCCTGAAGAATGCGCCGAGAGTCGTCGTGACTGCGCATCTTCCGAGTGAAGCACGTAGCTGCTGAACCTGAAACGGAGCCACCATATGGTGGTCCCAACGAATGCACGGCATCGCGGTAGCCACGAGTCTCATATCCTGCATACACGAGTAGCTCGACGGAGCAGATATACAAGTCCAATGATCTGGGAATGGGACGTGGACCTAGCAGCCGTCATTTTTCGATGACAGCATGTTTCCGAGTCTGAATCCCATTGCGTTCAGAGCGAGTTGAGCCAGAGTCAAACATATATTTTGCGCGGAATCGACAGAGGCAAGCTCAACCATGACGGCGGTGCTGCCGATTTAGGAAATCACGCCTCCTCGATCGTTCCACGCATCTGGACTCACATCGTTCCCAGTCATCGCTCAACCGTAAAAATGCACGTCAGACCATCAGCGCAAGAGTCACCCCTGCAGGCTCACCCATGGAAGGCGGTTGGAGGCGTCAATGTCATCCGCAGCTGGGTGCTCGCGGTCCTCGTCAGCGACCTGGAAGTAGCGACATAGAGAGCTTCCGCGACTCAACTATTAACGCGCCGTTCCGTGGGGAAGACCCGAAGACTTAAATAAAGGATGAGTGCTAGGGCCGGGGGACGCAGTGGTGAAGAAGCTAATGCATACAGCAGAAGAGAGGTAATCGCTAATGTGCATTGTGCAGCCGATGCAGGCGCTGCGAAAGACCGTCTGGGAAGGCTGATGCGCGGAGTGTGAAGTACACAACCTTTACACAGATGATCCCGGATGCCGGTTCTCGATAGACCAGGGCGCGAGGATCTCTCGGATCGCAGGATATTTGAAACGGAATGTGGTATGTGGAAGCTGGCGCTGTGAATATTGTACCGTCCAGACGCACTCTTGGGACCTCCCCGCGTCAGCCTCATCACCCCGGCGGTCATGGTGTAGTCCTGCTGATCGTGCTATCGAGGGTACTTGTGCGCCACCATCATCCAATGCGGCTGCTGAATATACAGCTGTGACAGGATGCCGTGAGGCTTGCCGACGTACGTTTTGGAGAAGAACTTACGATGTGTTCGTCTGGTTGCATGCTTCAACGTATTTCTCGCAGCGGCGAGGTGCGTCGAGCGGCTTGCCTGGTGGCGACCTGCGGGACCCAAGGTCGTAGACCAGATGCGCCCTCCCCATTGCCCTTGCGTCAGCGCCGCCTGCAACGATCCGGTCTTGAGCCCCTGTAGTACATCATCACGACAATGATGGATAGCACGGTATGATCTGGACCTGCATTCTCTGCCCTGAGTGATTGGGGCACCCCAGACATAGCATTGGACAAATGCAATCACGCTGATCCATCGGGCATGCCGATCGACGGTCGAAGCTCGGACATATGAACCGTGGTGCTGGACGGCTAATGACAATTACTCCCAGGCTGTTCGGAGCAAAGATATCCACATATCTCCCGACTCGAGCCAGGCTCCTTGGATGGACTCGTACATACATACCTACATACAAGTGCGAAAAAATCTTTCAAGGTTGCATCTACTCCACACCATGAATTTCCCGGCGGCGTTGTATCATTCGTTGGGGAAAGACTTGCATGCTGCTATTGCTACTGCCGCTGCATGTTTTCTGCACGCGTCGACGGTGTGTGAAGAAGTTGTCCTGCGAGGTGACGCAGCGCCAAGAGTCCCGGCCGGAGACTTTGCAGGATTTAGTGGCTTTCCGATACATGCACGAAATGCTACATCGGGTTAGCACAATATCGCTCTCGACTCTATTTCAAGCGCAAGGGAGAGGTCTTAATGTCGGAATGCGATGTGATTCCGGAGGGTTTTCCGATAAGGTACGCGCATTCGGGACTCCACGCTCCCAGGGTCAGAGCCAGATCGCAGCTGTTCTGGTGCTCTCTCGCAATGTGATGAGGCTCACAAGTCATATGAAAGCGTGTTGGGATTGAACTGTCGTTGTAGTGGATGATTCATACAATTCATACAAGTTGACTATCCTAGACTGTCGACAAACCGCCTCCGAGGCTTAAGTGTTCCTTGGAAACACAAAGGAAATGTCCAAATTCCGTCCCCTATCATCCCCGTCCATCCAAGTAACCGTAATCCGACTTTTCTCACGCTCGTAACCTTCCGTGCTCAATCCAAGCATGTCATCCTGTTCATGCCATAACATTTGAAGTAAATCCATCCATTCCATATTCTCATCATCGTTAAGCCCGAGTGGAGCCCCAGTGAAGAGTCGCCTGTAGCCGAGGCGCCTGATCCCAATTTCCACAGAGCCCCAAGTTTCCCACCTGACACCACCAAACGGAAAAAGGGGTTTCCCTCCCGCCAAGACATGTGTGGCAGGATTGATGGGAAAGTACAAAAAGAGAACAAGAATTTAGTGAGAGTCGAACAGACAAAAAGTATCAAAAAAAGAAAAGCAAAAAACCAGGCACACGCCACCCGATAAGAACAAGACAAAATGATTGTTGAATATCGATCAATTCATCGGATCAGTTTCGATTGGGCTATAGCCTTGCTGAGACCGTCGTTGTGGTATCGTTGTGTTCGCCATCGGCATGAGTACAGCGTTGGCAGCGGAAGGGTGAAGAAGGATTCCGGTCGGCGACGGCGACGCGAGCTTCGATCTTGGCCAGCCGACTCTCCAAACTGTCGACTTTCTCGTGCAGATCCTGGATGGCCTCGCTGCAGCTGGCCATCATCTTGGCGATCTGGTCGAGGACATTTCCGCTCCTGTGGATTGATGTCAGTCATTGTCTGGGCTGCTGACAGATTGGGGGAACAGGGACTTACGTCTTTGGCTCGATCTCGCGATACTTGCACTCGAGATTGTTGGTCACACACTGGTGACACCGCTTCTGGCCATCACACTTCTGCTTCTTTGCTCGGCAAGGGTCACAAGCCTAAAAGGACAATAACGTCAGCATGGTGAACTCGACTAGATGGTTGTTCAAGGCGGTATCAAACACTAACCACACCTGTCCGCTTGTTCTTTGGCCGAGTAGTTGTGTAGGGTGAGAAGCGCTGGATACCGCGGTAGCCAGATCCTGATGGTGAGGTCGGGTGGCTGTGAAGACGGTTGTTGACGCCTGACAGACCGACCAGGCTGGTCGTCGATGAGGACTGGCTGACGGAGCCATCGAACGAGCCGCTGGGGCTCATGAAGGCGGAACCGGGCATCATCTGTGGTGCTTGTGGGTGGAAGTCCATCGTATGTTGCTCGTGCTGGGGCAAGTGGGCTTCCGGTGCGATCGCGAAGTCCTGTGCCGTTGATGCGAAGGTCGTGGGGGTATTTGATGGGAAGGCTGGGTTGACGAAGAACATCTCCTGTGGGCCGGTGTAGGACGATGCGTACGAAGGCATCTCGTGGCCGTAGAAGACTGGAGGATTCTCCATTGTGTATGAGGTTGGAAGTAGTGATGATGCGATGGTTGACGTTGTTGGTGATCTCGTCGTTGCAGGTGTGTGACTTTGACGATGTTTGATCGAGAATTCGTAGCAGATCAGGGAGAGGGGATGTGGATGAGATGATGAGATGGAAAGTGAGCGTTGTTCCAGCGATTGGGAATCGATCCGGGAGATGCCAGGGTGAGTTTATAGATGGCGACTCAACACAGGCGTTTACCTAAATAGAGTCCGCGTGCAGACAAGAGGTGGATCAGAGGCAACGTCGAGGAACCCTTCCTGCTCTAGCGGGATGTGCGAAATCAATTTAGTATCTATATGAAGATACATGAACTGGATGCACGCACGCCAGGATGCCAGACTGGATGCGGTGACTTACACCCGTCGGGGAGAGGGGCTCGACTCATTAGTGCCACAGGCGCCGTCGTTCCGTTGCATTAGACGACTGAAGACAGGACTTCCCTGCGTGCCTGCGCCTGGCGTTCCCATACCCACCAGCAGACTCCTCTACCCGGCATGCCCAGAAGTGTGGTTCCAAGTCGGCAGCACCAGCCGACGGGCAGCGCATGACTCAGGAAGGGTCTTTGCCGTTTCATCATCAGCATGAGTGGCACGCATGCACCATACGATTGGGGCTTAGGTGACGGCGGCGGGTGGTGGGCGGAGATGGAACGAAGGGACGGACGCCATGCAGGCTGCTGAACCTGAACCAGATATCAGACCAGCAGGCGTTGCTGCGCGAGGAGGGCCCCACCCCAGGAACAAGCAAGCAGCGAACCCACGCAACAAAGCCTCACCTGGAACCTCAATCGGGCAGTTCTGCCAGGGTTTGATGTGGTTGTTTTTCGCGGAAACCGGTCGACGGTCGCACGGACGCAGCAGGGACACGATCTCCCCACGAGTACGAGGATTCTCGTCCCACGGCGACGTGCAATCACACGGACGTGAACCAGTATTGCGGTAGGTTATAGGACGAAACGATACAATCGAGTGCGGGCTGCAAATAACCGAGTGTGACAGTGAGCCTGTCACGCTGACGATACGCTGTTGCCAAAATTTCCAATCTACATCTGCTTGTCCATACAGCAATGCAGCCGAACGCATCCACGATACTTCACGCCATATCTACACAAGTACCGAATACCGAGATACAAATCTGCAACCCAGTAGGCTGGCTGCACGGCGACTTTCTCAGCCAGAATGCGCTCGGGGAGAACGGCCGCGATTGCTGAAGAACGTCGGCCCTTCTGATAGGCCGAAGCCCTTCCGCAACCAGGCCGTGGGATGTCCCTCATTCCACCGGCTTCATGAACACACCCGGGACGAGCTGTGGATGGTCAACGATGTAAAGTTGGGGTAATTTGTCCGCTGAATGGACGCACTGGTCGTGAGAACAACCACAGCACGCGCCATCACAGGGCTGTGTTCCAAGGGTGATGATGTTCAGAAATGAGGTTCGGCCACCACCACGACCATCTGTTCTCGCGTCCAAAGCGATCCCATCGCTCTGTATCGTTTGCAGCGGGGACATCGGGACGCGATCGTCCCGGTGGCGCTGAACATTATGAAGAAAGCAGGTGCCATCAGCGCAGTGCCTGCAGGATCCACCCTCCCCCACCCATGCCCTTGGCCGTGGACATGCAAGGTGCAGTCGTCACGCTTGCAGCGAGTTTGCTCGCACTCCCGGGCCCCCGTGTGCACATCCCAGAGGGCCCTCCAGCGAATCTCTGGTGAGCGGGTGGAGAAAAGGTGCGCGTTCATGCGGGCGCAGCTGCACGACGACGAGAACGGCTGCGCAGCCCTGCCGAATCCTGCTACCCGTCCGCCGCACGCGCGGGTGCCGCCCACGACTCACGCTCTCGCGCACTTGCAGCGCCCATCTCTCCGGGCCCTACGAGACGGGCCGCGAGAGATGCGCACCGCGAAGGAGCGAGCCGTGTGAGTCTACTGTGATCGCGCGCCGTCTTGACCTGCCCACGCAGCACGCACGCGAGCGAGACGACGGAGAATATATTGCAAAAAGTCGCCGGCTTGGAGTCGGTACCGGCGATCGGGGCCTGTTTGACATGAGGACGGAGTCTAGTCCGTCTCAGTTGAGCCGAAGAGCAGACTACTTTATGCTAGCCTCTGCAGCCAGCTCGACGCGGTCAAATAGCATCACCGAAATCAAGGTGAATTTTCCTTTTTATCCCGTCGAGAAGTCTGCTAAATGGCTATTCGGTTGCTCAATGAAAGACCTAAGGCGGACATTGCATTATTGTCCTGCGGCCACAATGCATTTTTGATGCGCCGGTGGACGGGGAATCGGGCGGAACGTGGGATAATGCTCCACCATTGATGTCGTCCTTCTTACAACCCGGTTAGCTCCCGGCCTTTAAGCATGACGCCGTTGTGGTTTCCGCATTCCACGCGAACGCTTCGAGCGCCTCCTTCTCTTCCTTCTCTCTTCCTCCCGTCACTACTCTTCCTCGCCGTTGCATGACCGCAGTCCCTGCATGGTAATGATACCTCGTGAGATACTGCACAACCCACCACGCACATCACCGCTTCCTGCATGCTGTGCTGACGATGAAAATATGGCGTGCATGAGCACACCACCAACACCAACTGTCTGGGAAGCTTGAGGCAAGGCGGGCGTTCGGATCGGGACGAAAGAGGATGCACGACAGTTTCCCATGGGTACCTCTGTCCTCGTTCTCGCCTACCCCAGCACAAACACCTCCTGATATTGACAGGGGATCGGGAGGCGATCGATTTTGTTTTCCCAGATCTGTGGGAGTCCTGGCGATGGTCGATGTCATCGACCTCGTTGGCAGTGCCAATGTCGTCACAGCATCGATACTGCATATCGCTCTCGCTCTCCTCGCCATGAGAGCTCCGCCACCGCATGCGTTCCATGCCAGCATTTATCTCCCATCCTGCACGCGTCGTCGAAAGAAGAAATCGACGGCCTCCGAGTTCGGGCCGGCGCCGTCTATCCTGGGCGATAATTGCTACGGCCCTTCTCCATATATGAAGATCGCTCGGGGACCCTGAATGTCCCTCCCGCGTGGGAACGCGACACGAGAGCGAATCCTGCGACGGCACGCAACGAGCACGTTGTGCTGGGTCACGTTGTTTGCGCACGCGCATAGGTGGCGTGGGCTACATAGATAGGGTGAGCCGTTCAGACGATCTTCAACGTCTTCAGCGACGGCCGCGGTGCGTCTTCGGGAGTGGTTGATCACTTCATGATTGCAGGAGGCGATGCACGCCTCCCGACCGTGCGTGTCTGCAGGTCTACCGCCCGTTCATGACGACCTGAGGGGGAACGAGGACCCAGGGCTGTAACAGATGAATTCGCAATTGGTAGCAATGCACATGCCCGCAAGTCATGAAGTCGTCGCGATATAGCGGAGCCAGCCAACGGTTTTGGTCAACGCTTCCTGCGCACAAGACGGAATTGTCGTGAGCGCTACGCACAACCTGCTGTCCGGGGACCCGCGAGATCTGCGCGCCCTGATGGCCGTAGCCGCGAAAAAGACCCCTGGTGATGCGGCACGTAAACTGTAGGTCGCTGAAAGCAGGCCCTCACAGCCCGTGCACGCCAATGCGTGTCTCGGTGCGTGATGAAGGCCGCATTGAACCAGATTTTCCTCTGTTGTGCTTGCCAAATCCCGTGCCGATAGCTCCCCCCGTGAGCTAAGGTCGAATAGAGAAAGTGCAGCTGCAAGCCACCCGTCTGTACAAACAATGTCACGAACCACGACCACGACGACCACCACCACCACCCTGGTGCGTTCGTCTCTGCACAGCATGATCCCGCCGTACATCATCCGTGTTTGTGCAGCAGTACCGAGTTGTCGCTCGAGTCCCAGCGTTCTGTCCTTAGCAAGGACCACGGTAGTGGCGGTCGATGGCGTCCTACTCTCCCGACCTATGCACGTACTCCTCTCTTCGCGCACCATACCACCTCCACACACGTCCATTGGTCGGCAGATCGCATGGCGTCTGGCACGGGCATCATACGTCCCAGCTGATGACTTCTGCCCAGGTGCGTTCACAAGCTGCACCCACCATGACCCACACAGGTACAGCACCCTGAGAGTCCCATCATCGTCACCCTCGTCCCAGACTTGAGCTCTCCCACTGGACCCGCCGATCGAAATACGTCCGACCAGCGGGAACACTCCATGGAACGGCGCGACGGCACGCCGTAGCAACGGACGGAAGGGAGGCAGAGGAGGCACGGCACATGGCGTCGTTCTCTTTCCACACCCACATCTCTTGGCAGATGGGGGACGAGCGATCTAACGAGTATTGTAGTTATACTACAGTAGCGCGAGTGGTGATATTGCTTCGCCCTTCGTTAACGTGCAAGTCAACTGAAGCATTCGCCGAGAGAAAAAGGTGAAAATTCTCGTTCCCTTGCTCCGCTCCCCACAAGGGTGCACGGAGCGTCTTCGTTTAGATGCATGCATCCTTCGGAAACTGCATGGATCGATCTCGCTCCCCACTGCCCTCGATTGAACAAATCTTCGGTCAGCAGCTGAGGATGGTGGTGGCTGTTGCTTCCTCCTCCTGCTGATGCTGTTGCCCCATCCACCACCGCCCTGCCGCATGCTCGTCTCGCCAGCGCCTCAGTTCCAAGATCTCGTGCAGGTTCTGCAAGCCACATCGGCCAGGGTGCGACGTACGGGTGTATGCGCATGTATGCGGATGTGTCTGTGTGTAAGGCTGCAGAACACCCGAAGATTTCGCGATCTACCCGAGCACGCCGAGATCGTGCGACCTTGCTTGCTTGGAACGCAACCTTGCTCTCGCTTAAGTTCTATCTTGGATGAGATCCTTGCAGATTTGCTGCGAGATCCAGATCGATCGTATCTGGAAGGAAGGCCTGACGGAGCGGTTCTTCCACCCCTGCCCCATCTCCCTCGCGCCCCTTGCCCACGCCCACCCACTTCTTACATCCTTGGCGAACAGCAGGTATGTGTGTACGTAGGCACTGGTGATGATGACGCCGACGCCGATGCCCGACCCATCGGTCCCTGTCCACGGAACGCTTCTGCGTGCCTGTGTGCGTAGGCGATCTCGTGGCGACGTACACTCACAACACACCGATGGTGATTGTTGTGGCGGGCCTAGATCGACGGGACTGTGCTGTATCCGGGATGTGGATACTTGCCGTACAATAATAAGTTACAGCAGTATCAGTAGCAGTGGTAGCTGCAACAATATTATCGTCATCATCATCACCACCACCACCAGCCATGGTAGTAGCAGCGAGGCACAGCCGCACAGATATCCCGAAACAGAGAAAGCACTTTTGTTTTCGGGCTGTCGGTTTAGGCGAGCAAGAGGAGGAAGGAATTCTTCTCTCATAGTTCGCGATTTTTTGTTTCCCTTTGCGCCCCAGCGTCCACTCCCTGCTCCCCCTGCAAACCCCGCGCTCGAGCATCGAAAGCAGCAGCACGATTTGCAATACGTGCGTACGTGCGAATGCAGTGCGATACATAGAAAGCAAACAACAAAATACGAGCCCTGCACCGATGAAACGAGATTCCGCACGGAGCATTGTTCAACGTTTGGTGGTCGCCTGTTCGCATTCCCCTAGAAGATTCCTTCCGTCGCTTCCCCGGGGAGAAGATGAAGGGAGGATTGATGGAAGGATGGACGATGTATCGTAATCCTGTGCTCGCGAGAGAGGAAGCCGTGACGCCGCGCAGTATATGGTCGCACACCCACACACGATCGCCTGATCCTCCTCATAATCGTCCATGAATCGGGACGGGGAGACCTGAGGGTGTTCGTAGCTTTCCTTCACACCAAATCCTTCCCACCACATCGGTAAGACCCCAGCTCCTCCAACAGAGCCAGAATTAACATAACACCCTTGGAGCTCCCATCGCGCTGGGAATATCCAAGACACGGAACCGGCGATCGGGCGTGTATCGGATCAACCCCAAGCGAGATCGTACGGCCCCCATTTTCTCATTCGTCCCTGGGGGAAAAGGAGAGGGTGTCATCGTCTATTTGACTCCGCTGCACGCGCCGCAACCATGCAGCGGGGAAGGATTCGGAATGCTGCTGGAAAGGAATGGAATACGTTTTGTTCGTCTTCTGATCGGAGAAGAAGTATGTTTGGGATACATGTGCTGACCCTGGCGTTCGAGAATCTGCATACGGACTCGGGGCCTCCCCTCTCGTCGCCTCCTCGTAAGCCACGAAACCAGCCACCAGAAGCGCCACGGCGCGACGATCCGGGCGCTTCCAGCATCGCTCCCTTGTAGCCCTCACCCTCTCGCCGCACGATCGCCTTTCGATTCCGCGTACCCGGTTTGCAAAAGCCCCCTCTCCTCTCGACCCAGCAGATCATAGTCCCGGTGGCGGCGATGTTGGCGGCGGTCGTGGCGGTCGTGGCGGCGGTCGATGGCGGTGAGATTTGCAATTGGCGCTCACGGCCCGAGTGCCACGGACGGGCGTTGGCGATGGTGGCTTGATCGGTCTGGAGGAAACGAGATTAAAGAACTGTCGAAGAAGGGAGCAGAATGGTGGTGGGTTCGTTCGGCTGTAGGAATCGTGTCAGGGAGGAGTGACAATGCTGCTGCTATCCTGCTGGCAGAGCCTCGTATACTCGTTTGGCACTCAAAGGACGGTAGATAGGCACTGGCCATGATCGCTTGCAATGAGGGCTGTAGTGATTGCGGTCTGACCACTCGAGAACGGCGCCTCGATTATTCCACTAATCCGGTGAAGGTGAAGGTCTGAAAAGAGATTAACGAGACGACCGCAGAGTGCACTGTGTGGACATCGTAAGACACTAAAGGAATCTGTTCAATTCAGCGTGAACTTCTGTACAAGCAGCGGAAATTTCATAGAGATATCCGCAGTAATCCACATTCAAATGGAAAAAGTCCAACAATTCCTTAATCTCTCCAAAGTCAACGCTGAGAACGCAGGATCATATTAGCGAATGGATAATTGTGGGCAACGCTCTGTGTGCGTGCTCTAGTTGAAGGGGCCTGGACTTCAGCCTCGAACCCAGGGTTGTGTGTGAATAATGGTGTCTTCCAGAGTTGTGAAAGAGGTCGGCGATGCCAGTCGTAGACCATATGCTGATTCCTCTTCCCGAACACAGACGGTGCCTCAACAAGTCCATGGTCGAAATTGCATGTCCCTTATCCGAGCCGAAAGGTATCTATGTTGATTCATTATCGGTCAACAATGGTATTACGTTCCCGGCAACACCGCCGATGGTTTCGTGAACCATTTTTGTTGCCGGATTGCGAGATATCCAAATGCATAGCGAAGGCTCCCGTTCTCCAACAGAGGCTCTAGATTTCCAAATGTAGGACGTTGACCGCCAATCGTGCTGGTCGGGTATCGTAATTTTGCGGACAAGACAGAGTTGCGGACAGTATATCTGTGAAAAACGTCATTGCGATCATTTAGTCGCCGGCGTGATGAGCGGACGTTGTGCGTAGACGATGCATCTGTATTTCGAGGTCAGCTTCCCCGATCGGATCTTTTTGCCCCACGACCCGAAGATCAGGACTTGACATACCCCTTCTGCCACCCATGATACTTCCGCGTTACTGTCTCCTTCTTGACCAGCGCGTTCAGCACTTTCACTTCCTCGATCTGCCAGCCGAGACCGCGCGTCATGGGCACGTTGGACCAGCCGTCGAGCCCTTCGAGGAAGTTGAGGCAGGTGTACTTGCCAACCTCCTTCATCTTGGGATCCTTGGGCCAGTCATTAGTTGGCCGCTTCAGCATCTGGTAGGTCACGTTGTCGAAGCCCGCCGCCTCGAGCATCTTCGGGTAGTCGTCGCACTTGGGGAATTGTTTGCCGAGTTTTTCGAAGCTGTGGGAAGCATTAAAGTCAATAAAGACGCGACGTGGCTTGCGGCTACGTTGTCCACATGGCAACAAACTCACGATTCCTGTAACATCGCCCACCACTTGACCGACGGCGCATCCTCGGGCAGGGAACCGTCGTCGCAGTAGTTGCCACATTCGATGTCGACAATCTCAACCCAGCCGCCGGGCTTCAGCGCGGCGTAGGCCCTCTTATATAGTTCGTCGTATGTGGTGATGGAGCCGCAGAGGTAGCGCATATGGATCATGTCGAAGCGCTCCTCGCCAAAGGTCCTGCAACCGTAGAGACGTGACTTTAGTGAAACTATGCAGAGTGGCCGCGGTCGCGGGCCATGGCTTACCACTGTTGCTCGTAGTCGTCGACAAGAAATTGGCAGTTCGGCGGGCTGCAGTCGTGTCAGTATGCGAAAGTTCAGTGTTTGCACTGGTGGTGGCCACTTACATCCAGACTGGTTGGACGGGACTGAGATCGATACCAAGAACGTCGCAATCGGGATATTGGTCGGCCTGGGGGAAGGATATCAACATTTGCATTCTCCTCTTGCCCAATGACCGGCGTAGTCGCATCTTCTAATTATCTGCGCCTTGCGCAGCGGGAGAACCTACCATATCAATCGCCCACAACCCCGTCCCTGTGCCGAGATCCAGGATCTCCTTGGGATCCTCGAGCGGGCACAGGTGCAGGCGGCCGTCGAGCTGGATCAGGCAGTTCTGGTGCTCGATGTCCATGCGGTTCAGCTCCTCCTCGTCATTGGGGAACAGATACAAGCCGGCGCGATAGCCGTGGTAGCGCCGGCCGTGCTCGTACTGGTACCGCGTCACCTCCGACTGCAGGCTCGTCGAGCTGCTCGCCAGCGACTCGCGGTCTCCGCCGAAGGTGCTGTCGTGCTCGAAATCATCGTCGGCCTCCATGATGCGTGGCGGTGTCGGCAGCAGAGGGAGCGTGGCGGAGTGGTGGTGCGCGTGCTGGGCGTGGTGGTGATTGCCGGGCCGGCTGTCACCGCTTATGCTGTTGCTACTGGGCACTGCGGGTGCTGGTGCTGCTGTTGCTTGAGGGTGAGGGTTGCGGCTTTCGCTGCTGGTGCTGCTGCTTGCGAACGGGTCCATGTTGGGCGGTGATGGCCAGTTAAATGCGCGCGCGTCGGGTGGTGTTCTGCAGCAATGCGTGGCCTACTACTGCTGCTGCTGCTGTTGCTGCATGCATGCACGGGGAGGGGTAGGTGCGATGCAGCACGAATCGGCGCAAGAAAATCAAATCACAATGCGCCGTGAGACTTGGTTGGCGACGAGGGTTGCAGTAGGAGGTGCAGTTGCATTGCAGACAGGGTTTAAGGTCTGTAGGCGGGCGGCACCTGCTGTGGATACATAGATACTGCTACCGACGGACGATTCGCACTGCCGACGATCTCGCGCGACGCCGCCGCTCTCCAAGAAGGGCTCAAAGTTCGTTGCGCTGTCTCTGGGCAGATGCTGGCCGGGTGTCAAGAACGTCCGAAGACGCCTCGTTGTAGCTGAGTCGGGGATAGTGCGCGAGACCATGATCGAAACTCTCAGGGTTGGCGCCCGCGGGCGATAACTTCAATAAGCTCTGATCGACTCTTTTCCGCGTCTATCGCCCCGTCGTCGGGCATGCTCCCCCGCGGCCCGACGCCGTCCGTCTCTACAGAGGCAAGCCAATCGGCACGTGGGTGAACGTTCCAACAGGGGCCCCCGAGCAAGCAGACATCTCTGGCTGACCGATCACGATCCTAGCAAGAACTGTTCAACACGGCAATGGGTTCGCTGAACAGTAGCGCCGGGTTGGCAGAAAGCTACACGCTCTCCATGCGCCAATTTGCAGCCACCGTGGCTGCGCGATCTCGCCGTGGTCCCGCCACTCCCGCCGCTGACGATGGACGTTCGGTGAGGACGTTCCAAATGGAGATCAACCGCATACGAGAGAGAACGAGGGATCAGGGCTACGCGTGACGAGAGGGACAGTACTGTACAGTCAGATAAGTACAGTAGACGTAACCAATGTCAAGCAGGACCTATGGAATTTTTGGCCAACGAATGGATTATAATACTATTTGCACGAAGAATACCTAGCTCAGTATGAGCTGATGATAATCAAATATAGATGTTATATTCACCTACTGATACCTATCTGTTTGAAGTTCCCTGCTGGCTGTCGCATATTTACCTGGCCATAAAAATATGATAATGGGAATATCTTCATGCATCCAAGTCCAAATCTCTGCCTCAGGCCGCAAGCTCGCCCTGACGTGCCTGCGTTCAGTCCTCTCGCCAAGAGTATCCCCTCGCCTATAAGAGGTACTCAAGCCTAATCTGGCTGACGGGTTGACGCCAGTTGCATAACGGATGTTTGACCCTGGTAGCGCATTCGCTCATCCGCCACGCATACTCACTGACCTATTTTGTACTCCTGGAAATCTGGTACAACGACGAATCTGACAGCCCGGACGGCAAGTGGATGCGTCAGCGCCTCTCATCCTTTCCATCTGCCGAGTGCTCATCACGACCCGCCATCTCCGCGCTTATCTCGAAGATGGGTCCGTGAGTCGCCGCGAACACCAATGATTGAACCACCTTCCGCGAACGAGGAGCCTCGCCGGCGCTCCTCGTCCTTCAATCCGCCGGCCGCGAAGCCATTCAAATTCCCTGACCTCCAGACCACGACGGAGGAAGTGCTCTGCGAGACGGACCGCGAACAGACCGACGACGACTACTCGCGCAGCGCGAGCCCAGCCCCGTTGCTCAATGGCCTGCCAGCTGGACTGCACTCGAGCCGGCGCTGGCCGCAGCGACCAAATCTCATGCGCAATGACTCCACGCTGCGCAATTGGATCTCGTGGGCGGGCGGCGCGCGCCGGCCGCGACAGAAGAGCTTGGGCGAGGCGCTGAAGACGGTGCGCACACGGAAGGCGAGCGTGAGCGAGAGCGCGCATGAGATCGCAGAATCATTAAAAGCGCCCGTCTCGGTGCGGCTTGTGGTAGGTCTTTCCTGGAAATAGCTTGGTTGGAGAACATGCGCGAGATGCTAATGGAATGCGCCATCAGATTCTGTGCGGCGTCTGGTACGCTACCTCGATCCTCACGAATACCTCCTCAAAAGCGATCCTGACGGCATTCCCGAAACCGGTCACTCTCACCGTAATTCAGTTCCTACTGGTGTCGTTCTGGTGTGTATTCCTGGCTTGGCTGGCCAAGCACAGCACGACTTTGAGGGAAGCAATGCCAGTGTTGAAGAATGGCATTCGACGGCCAAGCAAGGATATCATCATGGCGACTTTGCCCTTGACGGCATTCCAAGTCGGTGGACACATTCTGAATTCAGACGCCATGACCATGATTCCGGTTTCGCTGGTCCACACGATAAAGGGTCTTTCTCCCCTGATGACCGTGATCGCGTATCGCTTCTTCTTCAACATCAAGCACTCAACAGCGACCTATCTCTCCCTGGTACCGCTGACCGTCGGCGTCATCCTGGCCTGCTCCGCCAGCTTCGCAGGCAACTTCCTCGGTCTCACCTACGCCTTTGGCAGTGCTGTTCTCTTCGTCACACAAAACATCGTCTCGAAGCAGATTTTCAACGATGCCGCGCAGGCCGAGGCCGAGGGCACTCCGATCGGCCGCCGTAAACCCGACAAACTCAACCTGCTCTGCTACTCATCCGGCTGTGCCTTCCTCATCACCGCGCCCATCTGGCTCTGGAGCGAGGGCTTCTCCATCGCGGCCGACTTCGCGCACGACTGGTCGATCGACCTGCGCGAGCGGCCCGGCAGCCTGGACCACGGCGCGCTCGCGGCCGAGTACATCTTCAACGGCACCTTCCACTTTGGCCAGAGCCTGGTGGCCTTCGTGCTGCTCGGCCTCGTGTCGCCCGTCACCTACTCCGTCGCGGCGCTGCTGAAGCGCGTCGTGGTCATCATGTTCGCCATCGTCTGGTTCGGCAACCCGATGACGGGGATCCAAGGCTTCGGATTCGCCCTCACCTTTCTGGGCCTGTACCTCTACGATCGCACCTCCGACGCGGCTAAGGCCGAGAAGCGCGCCGCGCGCCAGCGTGCCGCGTCCCGGGACAAGATCCCGATATTGCCCCTGAGTGCGGCGGATGCGAAGCGGCAGGCGGGTGAGTACCATCATCCGCCTCCTCCGCTGCCGTCGATGAACGGCGGCGGTGGGTATGTGGACCACCTGAATAGCCATGCCCGATCACCGCCGCCCGCCATCTCGCAGAATGGCTATCTGCATGGGACGGCGCACGATGGGGCGAATGGGTCGTCCTTGCCGATCGGCACGAAGGCCGAGGAGACCTGGAATACACAGGACAAGCGGCATTCTGTACAATAGTAGTAATAGATTTTTTTCCCGTGGCTGGAGGCGGGGGATTCATGGTTCGGTTCCTACCTCGTTTGATGTGCTTAGTTCTTAGAGAGGGGGAGGGCTGGTGACCTTGCGGTGTGCAAGCAACACCGCGGTGCCATACGAGTGATGAGAATGCTCGACGAACGATATTGATCCACTTTCTGTCCACTCTTGTTCGACGAGACTCAACATTGCCATCTTGTGACCGGGCTCCGCAGATGAGACGTCGACAGACCACCATGGATTTTTTTTTGAGTGAAACAAAATTGCATGAGTGATTCGCACGAAGTACATTTTCGACCCCCCATCCCCCTCCCCCAAACATCTATACTTTACAAATGCGAGACAGCATAGACTACCTTGCCGGGATCTCACCTCCCATTTCCTCAAAGAACTCCGAAAGATTTTCCTCTTCGGGGAAACCACCCTCATCCTCCGCGAAAGGCGCGGCCTCCTCGAAGACAGCCTCTTCCTCTTTCTCTTCTTCTTCTTCTTCTTCCTCCTCCTCCTTTTGCTCTTCTTCGTCCTCCTTCTTATCATCATCCTCCGGCGGCGCCGGCCAGGTAAGGCTCTCCTCACTCGGGAAACCGACCTCGTACCAGCCCTTCTTGTCTTCGATGTATAACTTATCATCGAAATCCTCACAGATGTCCTGGAACGGGATGAAATCCCGCTGCGGGGTCCACGCACCGCCGAGACGCTCATCATTGTACTCACTCAGCCGCAGGGCCGAGGGACGGTACTTGATGGTATCGATGGAGGCGAAGATGTGCTCATTCTTGCCCTTAATACGGCTGATGGCGGCGGTGGCCAGCGTGGCGCTGTACTCCTTGCTGCCAACGTACCACATCTTGTACCACCAGGTGTCGCGCAGGACCTTGCTGCTGGTCATGTGCATGACGGGGAACGGGCGGCCCGTGATGGCGTTGATGCCGATGGGGATCGTGGGCCAGTTCTCGCGGAATGGGAGGCCGTCCTTGCCGTTCGAGCCGGTGTAGGGTGGATCGGACTGCTTGACGTCCGACGCCAGCGGCAGCTCGTCCAGGCGCGGCATGCGTCCATCTCCGTGCTGGCGGCTGGCGGGCGTCGTGTTGTTGAATCGCATCCAGGTGAGGTGATTCTCGTAGCCCGCCACGACCTGGAAGAGCTCGGACTCGTAGTCGATCGTCATGTGGAACTCGGTGCGCTTCGACTCCGGGACCTTCTCCACATCCGGGTGGTCAGCCTCCCAAGCTGGGTCTCGCAGCTTGTGCCGGTTGACTTCCTGCTCGGCAAAGACCTCGGCGAAGTAATACTGGTCCGAGGGTTGACCGTCCCAATTGGCGCTGTCACGCGCGCTCAGCATGTCTACGGTCGCGCTGAACATGTCGCGCATCGCGGCGGCAGGACCCATGATGGTGCCGGAATTGAGCCAGCGCGGGCGCTGCAGTTCAAACTGTCCGCTGTCGGTGCCGGGGCCGAAGGCGTAGCGCGGCAGAGTGGAGTTGGGGACGGCCCAGCAGGCGGGCTCGTCCGGACGCTGCGGCGCGCACATCTTGTCGGCACCGAAAACGATGCTCTGACGCACGTCAGCGCCAGCCCACAGCTTGCCGTGGATGCGCTCTTTCTTCAGCCGGTCGTTCTCCCGCTCGAGCAGGTTGTTGTACCGCTTGAGCAGCACGTCCGGGCGCAGCTGCAGCCAGACGTCGTACGCGTCCAGCAGCAGGACGATATCACCGTCGGCCTCGGCGGGCAGCGCGCGCAGGTATGCCAGGGTCTCGCTGATCTTGAAGAGGTGCGACTCGGCGCCATTGTACTGGCCGCGTTGCTCCCAGCCAACGAAGACCGGGTCCGGGTAGCCGAGGACGCGCGAGGATAGCAGCAGCTTGCAGAGGTTGGCGGTTTTATCTGTTGCCGGCAGCAGGATGTGGAAGTATGGGTCGGGAGCAGGCGACGAAAAGATGCGCAGCGGTACCTGAACGATCACGCCGAGGAGGTGGTAGCCGAAGAGGAAGGGGCCAAAGAGCAGGACGCCGGCAATGATGGTGAGGACATTGCCTCGCAGGAAGTTCAACATCGCGGCGGAAAATTCGACGCCTTTAGGAGGAGACCGTGACCATGCTCTGAGAAAGGAATGGAACGTCAATTGCGACGTGTGAGAAAGTGGTCCGTGGCGGAGTGTCGTCGCAAGGCCATGTGGAGAGGCGTTTGGACATTTGGGGTCTCTCAGGATCCTAGGGGACCTCCGCACCTTGGCTTCGTCGCCGCATGAACTTCGGCTTCTTCTCGAGGGTCAGATCTATCGTGCCAATTCGAAAGTTCACATCCAAAGATACCACATCTGTGATGCCACCATGTGATGACTACGACGATTGTAGCTGTGGCTAGCTGGGTCTGATTGCAGTGAAGAGGACCAACAGTGCTGATGCATCATCTCTGAAAAATCACCTATCTCTCCAAAGTCCTGCCCAGTGTCGACCTGGAGCAATTCGCTTTTGGCTGTGTACAATACAACAAATCCCACACGTAGGAACCTCATTCCGTCTGACTCTTTCAAGCATCCTGGAGTCCTTTCAGGGTCATGCGACTTAACAGCAAAAAAATGTGGCAGCATGACTGACTGCACCATCGTTCATCCAATATGTTCATAGTTGTGACATGATAGGTCTATAGCAGCATAGTAATTATCCAACACCCTGTCCAGACTTTTCCCAAATGCATAAGAAGATCAACAACCGATGGTCATGACGACTTACAACTCTTCCGCATCCACGATCTGCACGACCATGCCGCTGGCCGCACCGCCACCGTTACAAATTGCGGCCACACCGTACTCGCCCTTCTTCAGCTGGTGCAGGAGCGTGACGAGGATTCGTGAGCCGGAGCTGCCGAGCGCGTGGCCGAGGGAGATGGCGCCACCACGGGGGTTGACATTGTCAATTCCGAGGCCGAGGATCTGAGAGGAGCGCGTTAGATCATGCCTGAGAAGTGTCAGAGTAGGTTGAAATAGCTTACCTTTGCGTTGGCCTTAATAACGGCGGCGAAAGCCTCGTTGAACTCCCAAACCTTGACCTGATCCGCAGTGATGCCGGCCTTCTCCAGTACAATCGGGACGACCTTCGCGGGCGCGACGGGGAAGTCGATCGGGTCGATCGCCGCATCAGCGTAAGCGACGATCTTGGCGAGCACGCGCTTGCCAGCACCGTACGTCTTCGCAAGCTCCTTGTTGACGACGACGACCGCCGACGCACCGTCGTTCATCGACGAGCTGTTGGCCGCTGTGACAGTGCCGTTGCCCGACCGGTCGAACGCCGGCTTGAGCGTGGCCACCTTCTCCGGCTTCAGCTTGTTGTAGCCCTCGTCCTCCTCAACGACAGTGTCGCCCTTCTTGCCCTTGACCGTCACGGGGACGATCTCATCCTTGAAGAGGCCCTCCTTCCACGCCGCCTGGGCGCGCTTGAAGCTCAGGATGGCATACTCATCCTGCTCCTCGCGGCTGATCTGGTGCTTCTTCGCCGTCGCCTCGGCGCAGTTGCCCATGTGGATCTGGTTGTAGACGTCCCATAGGCCGTCCTTGATGAGGCCGTCGTCGAGGGTGGTGTTGCCGAAGGCGGGCAGCTGCGACGAGCGCGCGAGGTAGTAGGGCACGCGGGACATGTTCTCCATGCCGCCGGCGACGAGCGCCTCCTCCTGGCCGAGCTCGATCTGCTGGGCCGCGATCGCGACGGCCTTGAGGCCCGACGCGCACACCTTGTTGATCGTCGTCGCCTCGACCGTCGGCGCGAGGCCCGCGAAGATGGTCGCCTGCCGCGCCGGCGCCTGCCCCACCGCCGCCTGCATCACGTTGCCCATGTACACGTGCGT
Source organism: Ramichloridium luteum (assembly GCA_002368545.1). Taxonomy (NCBI): domain Eukaryota; kingdom Fungi; phylum Ascomycota; class Dothideomycetes; order Mycosphaerellales; family Dissoconiaceae; genus Ramichloridium; species Ramichloridium luteum. Next base: position 93,785 of record MTSC01000047.1, on the reverse strand, counting down.
GATCTTCTCCGGCGGGACCGAGGACCGCTCGATCGCGGCCTTGATGGCCGTCGCGCCCAGCTGCGGCGCCGGCACCGTCGTGAAGGAGCCATTGAAGGTCGCCGTCGGCGTCCGCACCGCGGAGATGATGTAGGCGTCTTGGATCTCGCGCGGCCGCCGGGTGGAGGAGCTGAAGTGGCGCTGCAGGGCTTGCAGTCGCCGCGTTGTCGGAGCAGCGACGGAGGACGTGGATGATGCCATGCTGGCGGCGGCGCGGTAGCTGTTCGAGCCCAGCGAGCGAGCGAAGGTGGCGGAAACCATTGTCACGACCAGGTCACGGATGTCGTCTGTGTATTATGTATGAGCAACGGGTCCTGACGCAACGAGTAGCGAGCAACCTGTCAAGGAGCAACAGCAACAACGAAGAACCACGGCAAAGTCGCTACCAAGAAAAGCACTGCGGATTATTAGAGGCAAGGTCGGTCACTGTAGATGATTACATATATGAAAACCAGCTTTTACGAAAGACAGCGTCCTCTTGTTTGCTCCGGAGACCGGCCAGCTCTTACCCGGGGCTACCGTCGGGTTAACGCTGGGCGCAGGCGGGGCAGACAGAAAAGCACAAGACTGGTGATCGGTAAATGCCCGGTAGGTGCTGAAAGTGGCATGTGACGCCTGAAGTCGCTGGCGTCATTATCTATTAGTTCGCCATAAAAAATGTCAAGAAACGTGCTACGCGCGCGCATGCCAAAACGGCGCCGGTCAGCATGAACATCTGTTTGCTAATCGATTGGGGAAGACATACCTTGCGGCTACGAGGGATCATGGGACGCACAGCCGAGGAGAGCATGTTGGCGAGGGCTGCGCATTTTCAAATGATTGTGACTTTCATACAGACTCATTTTGACCCCGACAAGAGTGAAGACCCCTCATAAAAGAAGTCTCCATCAGAGATAGTCAAGCATTCCTCGAAGACTGTTGACAGGCAACTACCTATCTTGCCTCCGTAGATGGCAGATTTGTGGTGAACGCTCGTGGAACGGCATTCAGCCGTATCTTAAGGGACTCGGCTTTTGCTCGTCAGCCGCCCCCCGCTGTCGGGCTCACGCCAGCGGAAGTGAATCCGCCTCTCCGCATTGCGGCTCTGTCGTCTGCACTGGTGAAGGAGACATAATTTCGCTCAACTTGGGTCTCACAGCACGGCCAATAAGTTGGTCATACAATCTCTACTCTGGTATTTCTTACACCTTACATCATGTTCAAGATCGCGAGCTCGCGTGCCACACGGCAGTTGGCACCACAGGTTCGCCACACTGTCCGGAGCATTGGCGGTAGCCACCGCAATGCTTCCTCGCAGGCGGCCTTCGATTGGCAGGATCCATTGGGAAGCAAGCACATGTTCACCGAGGACGAGCTTGCGATAGCTGAGACGGCGGAGTCGTATTGCCAGGAGCGATTACTCCCTCGAGTGCTTGGTACGTGGAACAGAATCCACACTGTGGATATCAAGACCCCCCGATCGACTAATGCATGGACATTACAGAGGCATACCGCAAGGAAGACTATGACCGCAAGATCTTGGAAGAGATGGGTGAGCTCGGACTTCTTGGTGCAACGATCAAGGGATATGGCTGTGCTGGTGTCTCGTCGGTCGCCAGTGGTCTGATCACGCGAGCTGTTGAGCGCGTCGATTCCGGGTACCGCTCTGGTATGAGTGTGCAATCCTCGCTCGTAATGGGTGGTATTGCCGAGCATGGTACGGAGGAACAGAAGGAGAAGTTCCTCCCAGAAATGGCGAAGGGCAAGTTGCTCGGCGCGTTCGGTCTGACCGAGCCGAACCACGGATCAGACCCGGGCAGTATGGAGACGATCGCGAAGCCTCACCCGACCAAAAAGGGATACTACTCGCTGTCCGGTTCCAAGACCTGGATCACCAACTCGCCCATTGCTGATGTGCTCATGGTCTGGGCCAAGCTAGAGGAGACTGGAAAGATCCGAGGTTTCTTGGTTGAGCGATCACAATGCCCGCCCGGCACGCTCGAGACGCCGAAGCTCGGCGACAAGAACGGTCTGCGAGCTTCAATCACGGGCATGATCCAACTCGACGGCGCACCTGTCGCCAAGGAGATGATGTTCCCCGAAGTCGAAGGCCTGCGTGGACCCTTCTCATGCCTCAATAATGCCCGCTACGGTATCGCCTGGGGTGTCATCGGTGCGCTGGAGGACTGCATTGCGCGCGCCCGCACCTACGCGCTCGAGCGCAAGCAGTTCAAGAACAACCCGTTGGCGAAGTACCAGCTCGTGCAGAAGAAGCTGTCGGACGCAACCACCGACGCGGCCTTTGGCATCATCGCCGCGCTTCAGGTTGGCCGCCTGAAGGACTCGGGTCAGATGGTCCCGGAGATGATCTCGATGATCAAGCGACAGAACTGCGATCGCGCACTGTGGAACGCGCGCACACTGCAGGAGATCTTTGGTGGTAACGCCGCAAGTGATGAGTACCACATCGGACGGCATGTAGCGAACTTGTTCGTTACGCAAACATACGAGGGACAGAGTGATATTCACGGTGAGTTTCCTTCCCTCTCGGAGCATAACGAAGTTGTGCTTCTTTCCAGAGTTAACGATGTGACTGACATGATTTTAAACCACAGCACTCATCCTGGGCCGGGCCATCACTGGCATCCAAGCGTTTGTTTGATATCCGTGATCCAGTTTCAGCATTAAAAGCGACATGGGATAGCGAGGGGAGCATCAATTAGTAGCTCAGGAGCTACAACTCTCTATGCAATATCTTGTTTGTATACATATTTAGCCTGCACAATCACTTCGGCGTCAGAATGTTCGGATCTCCTTGCACAACGATTCGCAATGTATTGTCATTTGCACCATTTGCATTCTGCGGACCTGTTCTACTCGTTGTACGATGTTCGAAAGGCCTTCTAGAATTAGTGGCTTTGACGTCACGAATATTCTCCAGACGGATCGAGCCGCTGGATTTGACGCCACAGGCCCTGCATATTATCAATCATCTATGACCGTCAAGCTGCCACAGCCATTATTTGATTCCATATCAACATTCCAAATTCTTATGGTTGTCACTCTGGAGCCCATTACACGAAACACTATATCTGTCGGCCTTCTGCTGTTTGGTGGACTCATCATGGCTTCATTCATCCAGCGTCTGATCCGGCCGTTCTCATCATCAACGATGTACTTTGCGGGCGACGCCCCCGCCCCAGCGATGTCGATTCCAGAGGGCGCGCAAACCGCCACTGTTGCTGCAGGCTGCTTCTGGGGAATTGAGCACATGTACCGGAAGGACTTCGGCAGCGGCAAGGGCCTGCTCGATGCTCGCGTCGGTTACATCGGTGGCAATACCGACAACCCAAGCTACCGGGCTGTCTGCAGTGGAAACACAGGGCGTAAGTGATCTTGCTCACACAAGGAGTTCAATGTTCATGATAATGATGCTAATAATGATGCCCACACGCAGACGCGGAAGCCTGCCAGATCGTCTTTGACCCCAAGAAGGTCTCCTACCAGACTCTACTCGAGTACTTCTACCGCATGCATGACCCCACCACGCTCAATCGACAGGGTGGCGATCGGGGTACCCAGTACCGGAGCGGCATTTTCTACCACGATGCCGAGCAGAAGGCCATCGCCGAGGATGTCACCAAGCGCGCCAACGCGCAGTGGTGGCACGGCGGCATCGTCACGGAGCTCTTGCCGGCTGGTCGGTGGTGGGACGCGGAGCAGTACCACCAGAAGTACCTGCACAACAACCCGGGAGGATATGAATGCCCTGCGCAGTGAGTCCTCCGATTGATCCTACCGCAACTACATCTCGCTGACCTCTCTAGTCACTTGCGATCATTCCCTCCCTTGGACTTCTCCAAGAACTAAGCCGGTTACGCTGTTTTAGGGAAACGACAACTCAGCGACTCGCTTGAGAAATGATTCGAACGATATCTGAAAACTTTGCACACAGCCACACACCTTTGCGATCGTGTTGTATAGTAATTGATTTCAATCAAAGCTGATAAGCACTGCTTCTGAGCTCAGAACGAAAGTTAAACAGCGGTGTGAGTGGGAACGAAATCCATAATCCTCTCTATTGATTCTGGAGCATTTCTATATTACAGTTGATATATACAATATTGGTACAATGCCATGTGTTTTGAGCCCCGTCGACCAGCGACCGTAGGGATCGTAGTTAGAACAACCGCTCCGTATCCTTCGAGGGCTCCGTCGTTTCACCTTTTCGCTTTCCAGGCTCCCGCACGAAGGCGCTGAGGAGGATTCCAGCGGCGACTGATACGTTGACGCTGTCCACGCCAACGTCGGCACCACGCGTTGCTCGTCGGGCCTGTTCTATTGACACGAAAAAGTCCGCGTGGCTCTGCAGGTTGGCCCGTAGACCCTCTCCTTCTGCGCCGAGCACGAGAATGCTAGGCGCACGCATTAATGGGCTTTCGCCCGCCATGATCTGCGTACTGGTCCGATGTTTGGCGTAATCCTTTGCATTCGGCAGCACTGGCTTTGACGGTGGAGCCATCGCGGCGAAGACTCGCCAGCCGTTCAGGGCAGACCTGTAGAGAAAGTCGGACGGAGCTTTAATTTGAAGTATGGGTATGGCCTCGCAAGCGCCGGACGAGGCCTTCGCCAGCACAGGAGAGGAGATTGGGGCGCAGGTATTTGTCGCCATTGCCACAGCGTCAACGCCGAAGAAATGGCAAGTCCGGATGATGTTGCCAATATTCCCGGGATCTGTGATACCGTCAAGGAACACAACGAATGGTCTTCGCCAGCTATTCTTGACAAGATCGACGTGTTCCGACGGGCCGTTGATAGCGAGCTCCTCCTTTGACTGTTGATTCAACACCATCTGCATTTCTGTCGAGGCGTTACATTTGCTCAGTGAGCGCACCGGCAGCGATGGGATATCGGAAGCTTCGAGTATGAGGCCATTGTGCGGCCTTCCTCCCGACATCTGATCCAGTAGACGCGGACTTGCACTCTTATCGACAGGTATCCCAGCTCTCCGTGCAAGAATTTCAATCTCTGCCCAATTTTTGTCCGAAAGCACTTGAGCAGCATATTCCGCCTTGCCGTCATCCTTCCAACCCTGCTTGGCAACACTGTTCTTGTTCATGTACAAGCGATAGAGCTTTCGGCGTTGCGCTTTCAATGCAGCGATGACAACATTATAGCCATACAGGAACCGACTGGCGGCTGTCGTGAATGGTAACGAAAGTGGCAGCCCGTCATCTGAGCTCTCGGCCTTCCGATCGTACCTCTCTTTCCTTGCGCCGAGTGTTAGGGACACTTCTGGGACTCTCCGTCTATCGCGCGAGCCATATGATGGGATACCCGAATTTCGGTTGGAAGTCCATTCATCCTTGCGATGGGATCGTTGACGATCTTGAATGGGAAACCTTCGAAGAGCCGAGCTGTCGGTTCGTCTGCCGTCGCTGTCGCTGGCCCTCAGTCCTTTATTAATTGCCGAACGAGTCGATATCAATCGTGAAGGCGCTTTCGAAATTGATGCCGCATGCGAAAGAAGCCTGATATGGCATTGAAGGCATACTGAAGGCATTACGGATCGACGCAGATCAATGAAAAGTCCCAGGCACGCGGCACTCGGACGCGAGCTACGCCGACACTTCTGCACCCTGGCGCACGGACAGAGCAGCTCGAAGCGCACGAGGGACCCTTAAGCAGGTGGCTGCTAGGTAATCCTAAACGTCACGCCAGTCGCATGTCACATGCAAGCCAACGCGCGGTTCATCTCCGATCCGGAACCGCTTCCACACAACGAACCACGATTAACCCCGCTGCGAACGATACAGAATGGATACCGCCTACGATCGCATTCAGGAAGAAGCACTTCCGGCTGAGGCAAGCCCGGGTGACAACCGGACGAACTCCAACAACCTTAATACTGAGCTGCAGGAAGCGTTTCAAGCTGTCACAGCCTCGCCATGGGGTGCTACGCTTGGCGGATGGTTGGGTCAAGTGAGGAAACAGGGTGAAAACCTATACCAAGAGCTGCAGAAGGAAGCCTCCGAGGCATCCACACAAGCCACCAAAGGTCTCAGTAGCTTGCGAGAGCAAGTTGTCAGCAGGGTAGGAGCACAGAATCTCGGCTCGGGATCGGGCGCGGCAGACAAGGAGGGCGGCGAAGCTGGCGAAGCTGGAGACAAGAGCCCACCGGCGGCTGGCGAACTTTCACAATCCAACATCGTGAAGGAAGCTGGACAATTGGTTGCCTCGCTCCGATCAACTGCGGCGGCTAAGCTCCAGGACTTGCAGCGCGCTGAGGATGCAGCCGATGAAGCTCTGCTGAAGTTCGGACTGAACGTCCGAAACTTCCTTCGCGATGCTGTGACGATCATCGCTCCTGAGGATGATGAGTTTGGCGGAGTGGGTGGCGTTGATAAGGTGCTTTTCGAGACGAAGGACAGGTCTGGCAAGAAGATCTTCCACTCGACGCGCTTTGATGCCCAGCTCCATGCGATCCACTCTTCCAAATCATACTTCACGATGGACCCATCGGGGCCAGAGTGGAAGCAATGGGAGGCCGGCTTCGATGTCGATTCGCAGAAGGAATCGATAACGAAGGATTTGGAGAAGTACCCGGAGCTTTTGAGCTCCTTTGAGTGGGCGGTTCCGGAACGCGCGGATTACAAGGTTTTCTGGACGAGATACTACTTCTTGCGCAAAGCAATCGATGAAGAAGAGCGAAGACGCAAGGATGTTTTGAAAGGTAAGTTATGAGCCCGTGCGCAGCGATATGACATGCCTTGTACTTATGAAGCCACAGGCGCTACGGCAGATACGGAAGAAGAGGTTGGTTGGGACGACGACGAAGACGAGGACGAGGATGAGAAGGGGGCGGCCTTCAAACCGGGCCACAAGGCATCAGAATCCACTACAACACTAAATGCGCCGGCCGCGAACATCTCAAGCCTGCTGAAACCGAATGAGGGTCGGCGAAGCGACGAGGAAAGGCGGAGCGTCGCAGATTCAGATGCTAGCTATGACCTGATGTCCGCTTCAGGAACAACGAGTCGTGCGGCTGGCAGCCCGAAGTTAGAGGCGAGTAAGACCGACGCCGGGAAAGATGATGATGACGATGACGATTGGGAGTGATGATTTGGAATCACGGTTGCAAGGGTTTCGTTCCTTCGTATATGTCGGTGTCTTGGGCCTTGATTTCTGTCAAACGTTCGGTCGCACAAGACCTGGATTTCAAATTGATTGTGCAACACACTCCACACATGACTGGTGGACTACTGCAGAAGCTTGCGTATTCTCGGATCTCAGGATCCAACACTTAATGACAGCACTCGACTATTTCCAAGAATTTGTGGGACCAAAGGTCTTGATATAAATCTATAGTACTTTCAAACAGTTGGCGATACCTATGAGAGGTGTATGAGGCATCTGCCTAGGTCGAATACCGTACTCGCCGTTTTGCTGGAAGATCCGTGCACGGGCCATGTGATCGTTCTTGAGCCCGCCGCCAGCTTCACATTCGATGCCCATTCGAGAATTCGAACCTCCACAATGCAAGGACTTCTATTGGCATTTGCACAACACTTACAACATGAAGTCTGAAGATGCGCCATCGGTCGCGCAAGTGACTCAGCCAACACCACCGCAAGAGGAGTCAACCAACAACAAGTTCGCCTCTTATGTACCACACGATCTCAAGTACGACAGCGCCTTCGAAGATAGCCTGATCAAAGTTGTCCTCGACGGTTCCGCCACGACAAATCTAGAGAACAGCATTCGGCTCGAGGATGTATCTCCGGACAGTCTTCCGGTAGTGACTGAAGAGGATTTGCCACTCCCACTTTCGGACAATCGAAGGACCTTTCCCAGCCCCATTTCTGGAATCCAGCTTACACATCCAGGCGGCTACATAGAAGGTGGACCGGGTCTGGACCCAGAAATGGACACGTTCGTGGAGGACTTCATTGAGCGCAACCCGGATATCTCTTCGCAGTCAAGCGAGGCGGTCTTGCGCCAAGCTGTACAGCGGGAGGTCGAGCAAAACCTCGAAACACTGAAGGAAAGACTGCGCGCGCGGCGCAAGGCGCATGAAAGGAATGAGCAGATCGATAAGGAGTTGAAGATGATGCGAGACCAGCATAGCATGGAGATGAAGATCAATCGCAAGTTGGCGGACGAGAGACGCGCAAAGAAGGAGGCCAAGGAAAGGAAGCGGCGAGGTGAGCGCTGAAAGGTCTGATCGATCAGCGGAATCGATATCACTCGTCGTCCAGGATAGACGACGAGATCTCTCAGCGCACGCCTGTCCATCTGAGCCTTGCGCGCAAGATTATTCCGCGCGATCCAGAGTCCATTCTTCGTCGCCAATATTGCGCTGCCAACCCTTCAAGGCCTGGTCACGAGTCATTCGTTTTATCGACTCTCTATTTGCCAGAGGGCCAAGCTGCTTAACTTCCTGATAAGTCAGGCCCTGCTCGAGGATGGTCTTTGCAAGCTCCGGCAGACTCGCTTTGATTGCGAGATTCGCTACGGCTGCCCACATCATTCTCCGACTCAGGCAACTTGCACCACGCGGGTCGAAGATCTTGCGGCCTTGCAGAACGCCGTTAATCAAGACTTCTTGCTTCGCAGACCTGCCTGCGGTGGCAATAGCGCAGATGTTACTGGCCGCGGAAGTCCGACTCATTTCCCATTCAAACCTCCGTGTCGTCCCAAGCACGTTGAAAGGGCGGAAGCTGTACTTGGAGCTTGTATGTGAAGCAACTGCACTCATTCGCCCATCCTTTCCGAATGCGCGCTGCACGCTTTCCTTGACTAGTGCTCCCTCCGGCAGGATTAGCGTCTGAAGATATAAGTTTTTGGTTGGGTTGATGAGCAGAGATGCCAGGGCCGACAGCACACCAGTGCATTGCTTCATTGCAAGTTTGTCGGAGCAGCTTTTGCTCACGGTCGGAGGGGCATCGGCTCGCGCAGGTTTGCGGCGTACAATGCCTAGAAGTGAGAAGTATGCACGACCGTGGAGCAACTCCGAGCTGTCTGCGGCAGAGGCTACTTGAGAGGCTGCGGCGAGAGTTTGACCCTTGTCTGCAGATTCATCAAGAGGGAGAGGCGGAAGTGCCGGTGGTGGATCCCAAGGTGTCCCATCTTCTGACCGCTGGGCTAGTATCTCCATGCTCGCATCTCCACATGGTGCTTCAGAGCAGTACATGTGTATCCGTACGTCATTTTGGAGTTGGAATGGTGTCCAGCTTGATTTCAACTCGAAATCGCAGGAATCTGTCCGTCGTTCAATCCATAATCCCTTGTTCTTATCCTCTAGATTAAAACATTCATCTACAATCCAGCGGTTGAAGCCTCGTAACGCTAAAACTTCAGCATGGCAATCATGCAAGACGTTTCCTTGTGCCCTCGTGATCTTGTTTTGAGGTAAGCATTTCATTCCAGTCGCGAGGGCGACACATGTCAGATGCTTCGATTGAAGGTTGTGTTCTCGAGGAACATTTTGGTTTCCGTCGTCCGGAGCCTCTAAATCACCTTCTCGGCATATATGTGTCAGACTATGTGTTATTTTGGGCAAGGTCCCGACAGGAGGCAGGTGAGTTCGAAGCCGCATACCTTTGCTGAGGACTATGCCAGCCAATGGCACTCCTTCCCGCCGGCCGTCTGCAAGTGTCCGAGGCTTGAATTTTGAAGGCAGAGCATCAAAAGCTTTGAGTACACAATCGGCAATGGAGTCGGCGACTAGGATCTCATACGCGCGCTTGCTCATTATCAGATCTATTTGCCCCTCCACCACACTCACAGATAATTCAGGTTCATACTAGCATAAGTATTACCGGGATGCAAGGGAGACGCTGCGGAGAATTTCTGATTAGGTAATGAATTTGGTATCATTCCATTCCATGCAGGTGGAATCTGAGAAGGTCGAGTGCAAGCCGGTAGTCTGCAGCAGTCTCATCAACTGGGAAGTGCGCGAAGAACGAAGTAAGGAATGCATCAGGTACCTCGAGGTCGTCGCGATCATTGTATAGTATGACAAAGCTGACTTACAGTTTCAATACATGCGACTAGCCCACATTTAATGCAATAATGTAATGTGGATAAAATGAACAAATGACCGCTCTGCTCGCTAAATGAATCCTTGAACGCCGTTGCGCAAAAACGAGGAAGTTGCTAAATCCTTCACCATGCGTTGCGATCCCAGTTTGGATCCTGTACAAAACCCCCCAGCACTCGGCTGCCGGTCTGCAATAGCGGATGTCCCACCACGATCTTCAAGAAGCGCTCCAGTCCCCTCCGACGCTCTTCAATGACATTGTCGTCAAACCTGTTGAGATATACCTTGCCAGGCAGTGGTGGAATACTGACACGAGCCGACTCTCGCTCCAGAAGATCGCGGAAGACCTCGAAATCGGAATATCGTCGCCGTACTTCGCTGCGGCGCAGTTTGAATGCGGGGATATTGGTAGACAGGCGGATCAGGTAGGTGGTGTAGCGCGAGCTTGGGCTTGATGTTGGCTGATGTGTTTGGGGATCCGTCACCTTCGGCGCGTCAGCTCTGAACGCTGGGTCACAATGTAGGCGGAGCATCTTACCTCGATCTCCAAGAAGTTTTCGGGAACGCCATAGATCTCTTCAAAGCTTTGCGTATGAGCCTCACGGCCAGTGCTCGCGAAACCCGTCGGCAGACTGCTTGACGACGGGCGACTTGACGAGTCCTGGTTTTGCGGCTCCGGCTGGGAAGAGGAAAAGGACTGCGCTGGTCCCGTAGCTCTGGGCTCGATTCGTTGCATAGTGACTGTGCGATTCTTCCCAGGGTTTGTGAAGAAGGTTTACAGCTCGAACGACGCTTCACGTAGAATCGTTATCGCTAGGAAACACGTCACGAGAACACTGTCCGCGGCGTATGTCTAGACCAAAAGTGAGGTGGGGCCGCACGTGGAAAGAGCTTGATGGGCCGGTTTCAGTGGCGCGGGCCGCGCTTTGATAGACCTTCACTGCAGCCGGCCCGGGCTAACTCTGGCGATGAATAATCTGGACCATCTTGCACCGGGCTGCAGGTACTTGTAGATGACGTGCCATTTTGAAAAGCTTGCACATCTGCAGCCAACACCTCATTATGACCATAGACTTCGTGTATTCGAGATCAGGTCGTCACAATGGGTGCCGCTCAATCGTCTGCGAGCGGAGGGGCTGACTCGTCTCCAAATGTGAAGACGAGTTATTACGAGCTCTTGGGCATCGATCGACAGGCGACAAGCGATGAGATCAAAAAAGCCTATCGAAGAAAAGCACTTGAGCTACACCCGGACCGCAACTATGGAAATGAGGATGCAGCGACCCAAACTTTTGCGGAGATTCAGGCGGCGCATGAGGTCCTCTCTGATCCACAGGAGCGTGCGTGGTATGACAGCCATGAATCTGCCATTCTTCGCGGCGATGAAGTCGGAGAAGGCGGTGATGAAATCCCTTCCTATGGCAATATCAAAATCACAACTGCTGATGACCTTGCACGGCTTGTGAGGAAGTTTAATAGTGGTGTTGCATTTACAGATGCACCGTCAGGCTTTTTTGGCTTCGTGAGAGAGACCTTCGAACAGCTCGCGAAGGAGGAAGAAGCGGCCGCGAGCTGGGACAATGTAGACGCGCCTGAATACCCAACCTTTGGTCATAAAGACGATGAATACAATGACGTGGTCAAGCAATTCTATTCTTCCTGGTCGAGCTTTGCGACCGCTAAGAACTTTTCTTGGAAGGATAAGTACCGGCTTTCAGAAGCGCCGGATCGATGGTATCGTCGGCGGATGGAGCAAGAGAACAATAAGATCCGGCAAGACGCCAAAAGGGAGTTCAATGATGCAGTGCGATCATTAGTAGCTTTCATTCGCAAGCGAGACCCTCGCTATATTCCGAATACACAGTCGGAAAAAGAGCGGCAACAGACCCTACGCAGCGCAGCGGCGGCACAAGCAGCGCGAGCTAGAGCTGCCAATGCTGCTAAGATGGAAGGCGATGTACCTGAGTGGACGAAGATCCGAGAGCCTGAAGAGCTCGAAGAGAGCGAAGAAGAGGAAGAGGATCAAGAGGTTTTCGAATGCGTTGCGTGTAATAAAATATTCAAGAGCGAAAATCAGTGGGAGGCTCATGAAAAGAGCAAGAAACACCAGAAAGCTGTTCGGGCGCTTCAGCACAAAATGCGCAAGGAGAATAACAATTTAGATCTGGAGGGTGAAGGCGTCGACCCTGGTACAGAGTTTACGAAAATCGAAGAGGATGATATTGATCAGGTTGAAGAACTCCATGAGGTCGAATCAAGAATCATCGATGACGGCTCAGACGATCAAGTGGATTCATCGACGCGTCAAGACGAGAATCACGTCCAACAAGCAACGCCCGACCAAAATGATAGTGATGCTAAGGCAACAGACAGCGCATCACAAGTAAATAAGGATCCACCACAGTCCGATGAAGATGTTGATTCTGAGAACGAAGATTATGCCACCATCGAGACCATCCAAGCGCGCATGCGCTCCGCAGCGATTGATGAAGATTCCGACTCCGACAAAGCCGCCCGTGGCAAGCCAAAGCTAGGGAAAGCGAAACAAAAACGAGCTAAAAAGGCTGCAGCAGCCGCAGCAAATCAGCAAAACGCGTCAAAGAATTTATGCGGAGTCTGTGGCCAGTCCTTCTCTTCGCGAACAACGCTTTTCAAGCATATCAAGGATGAGGGGCATGCTGCCGTGAAATCTGTCGCTGGTCGCGGCGGAAAACGTTCGGCACGGTCCGCCGCAGCTTAGGTCGGTCGACGTCAGGGCGAGGACTGACTGATACTCCATTCGGGCTCAATGAATTCATCTCGCTGAGTAACAACTACGTACGGCTCTTTCAATTACAGCATCAACCAGATCAACCGCCATCATGAGCTTTCTAAAAGGCTTGTTCAAGCAGGTGAGGAAATCAGCAATGTGAAGGTCGTCCAGTCGGGATCCGCATGCATTGCTACCTGTTCGACGTACGCACGCAGTGCTGACTCGACCACAGCAAGGTATTAAAGACGTCGTCACCCTATTCCACAACCCCAGCAGCGCTGCGTCCGTGCGCGTCCACACGCTCTTGAAGCAAGCAAGCGCGAATGCTGTTGCTACCGCGACGGAAGACCAAGCGAGCGATCACCCTCAGCAGAGCAAGACTGAGCGGACCGAGTTTGAGTTAGGTAGGTCAAGAGCTGTGCCTGTGTGGACAAAGAAGCGCATGCGCTCAGACAGGTCGAGCGGTGAGCTAGTAAACATGAACTCCTTCTCTGACGCGGCGGTAGATATCCAAGAGGGAGTACCCACAGGTGATCAACTGCGGTCCATCTTGGAATATCTTGGGCCAAATAAGGCAGGTACTGTCGTCACGGATGCGACTAGCACAGGAGACGCGACCAAGAAGTTCAAGGATGATGTTCAAGTGATTCAACGTCCTATTACGGTGGATTGGAACCAAGGACGAGTGGGTATGCATACATGTTGATTTCCGAGTGTATAAACAAGATGCGCAAAGATGCTAACTACCTTATAGTGGTCGGAGATAATGAGAGCGAGATCCTGAAGCTCATCAAAGCACTACCCAAGAAGGAATAAGGAGAAAAATACCAGCTTCTAGATACCCACTCCTCTCTTCTGCATGGAATGTACAATTATCCTAACCATACCGCAACTTATTCTATGATTGCGAGTGTATGCACGGTCGCATGTATACTTCCGTCTGCTAGTTGTTCGGAGAATGGATTGCTTTCCATATCTCCCACTGCTTCTACGAATTTGAAGCCTCAGCGGTTACATGGATCCCGGATTCTTCAATTGCGCACAAATGTAGTTCCCCGAGTCTCACTTTCGCGTTGCCGAAAATGGTGCGGACCGCGAATTGATGCGATTGGACGAGCGAAGGGTTATATAAGAAAGAATAACCTTGAGATCGCATTGATTGAGCAGACGAGTTACGATACTTGTTCGGTAGAATTCACCTTACTGTTGTAATTGTGTGCCACTGCATGCCACTGCATGCCACTGCGTCACTGCGTGGCTGAGCTTGCAGGTCGGGCGCGCTAGGCCTGTTGCCCTAAGCTTAAAGCTCAGGCCATTTCGGCTTCCCTCAACGACGTATCGTCGACCATCGCGCATCACGGAGGGTTTCGTGTTGCTTGTGTTATCTTGTCGCACTTTCGCTTCTGTCGCTCGCTAGGTTGTAGAAGTTGCTACATCGTAGTGAGAGGGATCACGAACATGTCTGGCGAGTACGACCGCGACCAGACCAACGGCAACGGCGCCACGGCGTTGCCGGCTATGCCTTCCGGCCCGAACAGCCCAGTGTTCAACAATCATGCGACGGCATCTTCGCCTGTCGTCGCCTCGAATAATGGCAGTGGTGTCCCCAAAGCAGTCGACGACGTCCTTTACTCGGATATTGGCATTAATACACTCTTGACCCGCCTGAAGCAGAGCATCGCGTCGGCGCGCGACTTTGCCCAATTTCTCAAGAAGCGCTCGGCACTCGAAGAAGAGCAGGCGACGGGCTTGAAACGTCTGGCGCGAGCGCAACTCGAGAGCATCCGCAAGAATGACGTTCGCGGCGGTAGCTATGCTGCCCAGCTAGCTGAGGTCCTGCGCGTCCATGAGCGCATGGCGGACAATGGCATGCAATTCGCGCTGTCGCTGCATCAGATGCACGAGGATCTCGACGTCCTGTCAAACAACATGGAGCGCGGTCGGAAGACGTGGAAGCACGAGGGACTTGACGCAGAGAAGAAGGCTTCGGATGCTGAGGCTGCAATGCAGAAGGCCAAGGCGAAGTATGATAGCCTTGCCGAGGACTATGATCGCGCGAGGACAGGAGATACAAAAGGCAGCCGGAGAATTGGTCTCAAGGGACCCAAGAGCGCAGAGCAGTACGAACAGGATTTGTTGCGCAAGACGCAAGCAGCGGATGCCGATTATGAGGAGAAAGTTGGGCAGGCGAAGACGCAACGCGAGTTGCTTGTCAGCACAGCACGACCGCGTGCTGTCAGAGCACTGCAAGAGCTGATTCAAGAGTGTGACAGCGGACTGACGTTGCAGCTTCAGAAATTTGGTATGTACTATATTGTGTTTTAGTTCCTTTTCCGCCTTGCTGACAAGATCCATAGCGACGTTCAACGAGAAGCTCCTTCTCGGCAACGGACTCGCAGTCAGCCCACTGAACGATAAAGACAGCGTCTCTGTTCAGCGCAGCCTTCGCGACCTTGTTACGGATGTTGATAACGACCGCGACTTCCACAACTACGTCAGTAGCTTCTCTGGTCGCATTCAACCTCCCACCGAGATCAAGTATGAGCAGCATCCGCTTTTGGCACCAAAGTCACAGCAGCCTCGCCAGGCGCCAGCGATTGCCCCAGTCGCAGCACAAGCTCCGTTGACCGTACATACCGCAGCATCGCAGCCGGGATCTACGAACAACCGATTTGGCGGACCACAGTCTGCATCTCAAACTGCGCTGCCCTACCAATCCAGTCACCCTCACGACGCTCAGCAATCTGGCTTCCGTCAAAACACAGATTCGCCTTACCAGGCAGCGCCGCCGAATGACGCCTATGGTGCGCCTCCCTATCCTACACACCCCGCCGATCGCGCGGGTGCCGGTACCGCATTCGGGCAACAAATCGGCAGCATCCCTATCGCTGCTGGTCCTGGTCTTGCTACTAATGCTGGAGCTGGCCAATTCTCCAATGCTATCACCCCGGCCTCTGGTCGCCCGGTGTTCGGTGTCAGCCTCGACACACTCTTCGCACGCGACGGCTCGGCTGTGCCGATGATTGTGTTCCAATGTATGCAAGCCGTCGATCTCTTTGGCCTCGACGTCGAGGGTATCTACCGTGTCAGCGGCACTACGAGCCATACCAATGCCTTGCGCAACGCCTTCGATACCCTGCCGCCGTCGGCGCCACAGCTCGACTTCCGCAACCCGGCAAACTTCTTCCACGATGTCAACAGTGTTACAAGTCTGCTGAAGCAGTTCTTCCGTGAATTACCGGATCCACTATTCACCCGTGCAGGCTATGATGCTTTCATTGCCGCGGCGAAGATCGACGAAGATGACAGGCGTCGCGATGCGCTGCACCAAGGAATCAACGACTTGCCGGATCCCAATTACGCAACACTGAGAGCATTGGTATTGCATCTGTGGCGCGTCATGCAAAACGAGAGCCGCACGAGGATGAGCAGTGCGAACTTAGCGGTTTGCTTTGCGTAAGTGCTTCATGATCAACATACAATATTGTTACATCGGGTTGCTAACGTCCTCTTCACAGACCGAGTCTCATGGGCCAGCACACTACCGGCCAGATCGCCGATGCCGGCTTGCAGGCTAAGGTGCTCGACACGATTCTTATGAACGCCACGGCTATTTTCGATGAGGATTGAAGATGATTGAGGGTTGCTGCTAGTTTCTTATTCGATTTCTGTTTTCCAGCGTGCCTCGAGAGTGAGCGTGAATCTCAGCGAGGCATTTAATTCGGGTTCTCGCAGGTTCAATGCAGATTTGGTCTGCTGTATATTTACCCTATGCAACTTTATGGTGCAAACTTTTTAATCTATTGATCAGATGCAAGCCGCTGCTTTGCTTCGGCTGCCAGGTAGTTTTCACTGACGCTGGTTCACATAAACCTATCTGGCTCCTAGTGATGAGAAGGAATCGAATGATCGGGGTCATCCCATGCCCCTGCTTGTCAGCGATCAATGAATGCTCCAGCTGCAGAGCAAGGCGAGATCGAGATTTTTCGTCGAGCGCGCAGCATTAGCCGTCATAATCGCCCAACTGTTGTCGTGTGCAGACCGAGCGCTAGCACTGGCCTGCTGCGTGAAGCGTGAAGCGCAAGAGTGCGAAGCCGCAGCTGGCGATGTCGAGCGGCAGTGAGGACGATCACAGCAGCAGCGTGGAGAACGACTCAGACGTGTTGCGTAAGTGTATCAAGAGCAGGGTCAGCTCATTCAGCAACACGCAGCCTCGCCTCATGCTATTTCGGCAGCCGGGCCTTGATATCCATAGATTTGATACCTCAACTGCGCCGCTGCTGGCGAGACAGGATTCTGGGAATGTACTCGCGGCAGCTTTGGCTCTCGTGCCCCTATTGCAGTGGTGACCCGATGGACTGCGACGTTGGCGCAATTCGAACAGTCGAACAATTAGTGCTGCTCTGACTCGAGCTCATACCCATATGGAGCATTTGCACGCGTCATGACTTGTCGTAAGCCTTCCACAGCTCCGAGAGATATAATAGCAGTGACATAGCCCCGAGATTGTCGGGGAGAATCCGTCTACGACGCACTCCCATCATTCATGCTCATGCTTCTCATCGGTGGATCAGGGACGGCGATTCCCAGCGTTCCACCAGTCGGCAGCGGCTGCTGGCCCGCCATTCCGACACCGATGCCGGTACTGGGGCTGGTGTTGCTCTTGCCATCATCAAGCCCACCACCGCGCTTCTTCTCCTTCTTTGCCCATCGCAATCCGCATGCATTACAAAGCGTCTTTGGGCCCTTGGGGCCTTTCCGCCATTCGGGTGAGTCGAGCGTGCCGCAGTCAGCGCACACGTACTCGTCTGCGACCTTGAGCTTTTTCTTCTCCTTTTTAGATCCATCACGGTCGCGATCGAGCAAGATTGCAATGCCGGCGTCGCCGCGAATGAGCGCGGGGGAAGTGTCGCCGGTGCTGATGCCGTGGCTGCGCTCGCCGTCGCGGTATCGCAGCCCTGTGAGCAGCTCAATGCCCTCGAGATGGGTATTGTTGGCTTCATATCGCGACATCTTGTCCGCGATGCTGTCCGGTCGCTGTGCTGAGACGACGGAATTGAGATTTTGCTGCGTGAGCGCCGTGTTGGACACCGATGGCTTCGCTGGTGGGGGCATGCCCTGGTAGTCTGGCGTGTCCCCGGAGCCGTCGCCAGAGGTTCTTGCATTCGAGCGCAGAGGTGACTGTGATGTTGTGCCTTGCGGTGACACGCCCTGTGCGCGGTATAGTCGTTCCTGCTCTGCATTCTCTTCCTTCTCCTCCCGCTTCAGTTCCTCCACCTTTTTCATCAGCCGTTCATTTTCCATCTTATGCTCGAGGAACGAGTCTAATAACGCCGCATTTTTCGTGGGGTACGGCCGGGCCATCATGAAAACACCCCGGCAGTTGTTCGCCGGCGTTTGACCGTACGAAACTGGAGGCATGTTGTCTGCATTGTGTGGGTGGCCGTCGCATTCGAAGATCATATACGTTCCATCATCTTTCTTGAACCGGTAAAAGAATCGCAACAGGTTCCCGCTCGCAATACTTTCGTTGAACTCGCGCCAGAAGATACCGCTGTCGTCCGGGTGGATGAATTCGATCATGAATTTGCCTATAAGTTGAGACGCCTCGTATCCGGTCAGACCTCTGCATGATGGTGAGACGTATAGGATCCGACCGTCGGGTGACAGGATGTGCAGGAAATCCTTGACCTCCTCGATGATTCGTTGCGACCAGTTCCGGCGCTTCGTGAATTCGGTGACAGTCGTCGTGCCTGATGGCGGCGGCATGCCAAAGCCAGTGGGAAGAGGACCTGCGCCGATGCCTGACATGTTGACGTCCGTGCCGTGAGTGTGGCCGCTTGTTGTGCTCTCTGGCATTGACTGATCCTGTGGTAACCGCGGTGGTGGGCCATTGTTCATTTGGCCCGCCCCGCCAGAATGGAAAGACTGATCGGTCGTGCCGCCGAGATCGAGGTCCAGGTCCATTGTCAACGGCATGTCCATGTCCATCATAATGCCGCCATCCGCACCCATCATCATATCTTGTCCCCCGTCCTGGCCCACCGCCATGCTCGGGGGGAGCCCGCCATTATTCGGATATCCAAGCGACATTCGTGACGGTAATGTGGGGGAGAAAATGCTTGTCGCAAAGAGAGTTTCGCGCGCCTCACTGCGAGTGACGGTCGCTGGAGGTAGGAGAGCGTTGTGGATCCGTGGTGGCAGTCATCCAGGAGCACATCTGGCTTTTCGGTCGGCTGCACGTAAAACGACACGCGATTAGGTGGTTGGAGATGCCCGCGGGCTTGTCATGGTGAATTACGACACCAGGCTGGTACTGTCGGGCAGAGCCGCTGCTGCTAGGACGGAACTCGCCAGCTCGGCCGAGCGTGGCGGTTTGCGCCCTACCAGTCCCTACTTTGTTATCATGCAGGATATTAATCAGCTTGGATTGAGCCAACTAATAAAAATGAGTCGCATGTAGTTTCTCCGGCCTTGCTTCCTTTGTAAGTTCTCGAATGCCATGCGTTCTGCTCCAGCTGGCTGGACAACGACCGTCTGTCGATGATGCCCCTCCTTCCCCAGGCCAAATGGTCAGTGGCCAGGGCTTCACGGCTCGCCTGGCCTCCATCAACTGGGTTGTACCGGTGCATGACCACGGCAGCACCGGCAGCGAACATCGATGGACGAATGGAGCTCCCAGTGGGAGCACCGACTACCCCAACCAGCCGGCAACAGCGAATGAGGGAAGCAAAGCCATTTTCCGCATTTCTCACGGATTCGTTCAAGCGGCAGCATGATTATCTGCGCATCTCTCTCACAGAACGTTGCAACCTGCGATGTCTGTATTGCATGCCGGAAGAAGGAATCGAACTTTCGCCGAACAAGGACATTCTTACGTCCGCGGAGATCTACTATCTTAGCGCACTCTTCGTCAATCAAGGCGTAACGAAAATTCGGCTTACTGGTGGGGAGCCAACGGTTCGCAAGGATATTGTGCCCTTGATGCAACAAATTGGAACACTGAGGAGGAATGGACTCAAGGAAGTCGCCCTGACGACCAATGGTATTGCCTTGCACCGAAAGTTGGATGCTATGGTGGAAGCTGGACTCACGGGTGTGAACATCAGCTTGGACACATTGGACCCCTTTCAATTTCAGCTCCTGACTCGACGATCGGGCTTCGATGCCGTGATGAAGAGCATTACGCGCGTCCAGGAAATGAACCGCGCGGGCGCGGGTATCAAGCTGAAGATCAATTGCGTCGCCATGCGTGGTCTCAACGATCACCAGATTCTGCCATTCGTCGAGATGACCCGCGAGCAGGACCTTGAGGTTCGTTTCATTGAGTACATGCCATTCGGTGGCAATAAGTGGTCTGAGAACAAGATGCTGCCATATCGCGAAATGCTCGACATCATCCGCGCGAAACATCCATCGATAGCATTGTTACCAGGCCACAAGAATGACACTGCAAGAAGTTGGCAGATTCCTGGCTTTCGCGGACGTGTGGGATTCATCACGAGTATGACGAATGACTTCTGTGCTGGCTGCAACCGCTTGCGCATCACTTCGGACGGGAATCTCAAAGTCTGCCTGCATGGCAATGCTGAAGTAAGCTTACGAGACTTGTTACGAAGCGATAATGCTGGCGAGCCAATGGATGAGGCCGCATTCGTTGCGCTGAGGCAGGCGGAGCATGACCTCATGAAATCCAACAGTGTTGAAAATGGTAGCTTACCGGCAGGTTGGGCAAGCAAGGAACGTCAACTGCTGGAGGTCATCGGCGCTGCAGTTCAACGAAAGAAGGCTGCACATGCCGACATGGGCGAGCTGGAGAACCTTCCGAATCGCCCGATGATTCTGATTGGTGGGTAGGTTTTCAGTTGTTCTTTTCGTTCTCATCCTGAACAATTGATGGAAAGACAATGCTGGCTTGCCGTAACTTGTTCCAAGGCTGACTTGGGACTTCTGAAGATGAATACCATAACGAGTCACCGCTCAGGTATTTCCGACAGAGAGAACTCTACCAACAGACGAGTACGGCCAAGACCAGAGGGTCGCACCCATACTTGTCACAGATGCCGCTGCATCTCCTGAAAGATATGCGAGGAACATCTGCAATGCAAGCGAGACCTCACTCTTCTCTCGCAACCCTACATCGACAGTTTTCCACCTCTTCAAAGCCCAACAAACAACACTCAGGGCACAGCACAACTTCCAGCAAACATGCCTCATCAACTGCAACTACAAATCCTTCCCTAACGCACGTCAATACCTCAGGTCAAGCGCACATGGTCGATGTAGGTGCTAAAGCCACTACCACACGTGTTGCTATTGCACTTTCCATCGTCCGCCTGAGCGACCGAGAGACCTTTCGCCTCGTGCAAGAAAATGGTCTGAAAAAGGGCGATGTTCTTGGTGTCGCACGCACGGCGGGCATTATGGCCGCCAAACGCACTTCGGACCTCATCCCATTGTGTCATCCGCTCGCGATCACGAAGCTGGCGGTTGACACGGTGTTGATACCACCGCAGACCGAAACGCCTTCGTTTCAACGTGCGACATGGCTTGGTGACGTCAACGGTTTTCCGCACGGTGCCATCGCCCTGCAAGCCCAGGTGCAATGTGTCGGTCCTACGGGCGTTGAGATGGAGGCATTGACAGCTGCGTCCGTGGCCGCGTTGACGGTCTACGACATGTGCAAGGCGGTCGACCGCGCAGCCACGTTTGATACGAGGTTGGTCTACAAGCAGGGAGGTAAAACAGGACTGTGGTGGGAGGAGACGTGGGCCAAGGAGCTGGTCAGTAGGGGATTTTTCGAGTCAAGGGGTTGGAAGGACCCGCTAGAAAAGCTCAGGGACCAGCAAGATGAGGACGGAGATGTCTGGTTCAGGTGATATTGCGTCTGAGATACGAATATAATAAGGCAGGCTGTAAAAATACGACATCTTTTGCAAAAGCCTCCCATCTCGATCGGCATTCAAGTGGTGTATCTTGTAGAATAGAAAAAGGAAGTAAGCATGCATGTTGAAAAACAACTGAAATGCAAATTAGTCCGCCAGCGTTGAGCTGCTATTGGTGTTGCAGACAGACTCGGGAAAGGCCTGTGCGGACATAGGAATGTCATTGAACCCTTCTCGCCGCCAGGATCTTGGAAAGCCATGTGAATTCCAGTCGGAGTTGTTCAAAGGTCGCCCACAGTAGTGGGTTTGACAGAACTCTTTGGTGCCTGCATCGCGGGAACGAGATCGAACTTGCCGCTCGCGTCCTTCTCGATCACTCCGATCTCAGTGATAATGCCGTCGATCAGTTCTGCGGGTGTAACGTCGAAGGCTGGATTCCAGACGTTGATTCCGTTGGCTGCAGTGCTGATTGTCTCTACGACACTAAGATCGAGGTCAACACCATCGAATCGAGGACCCTTCTGCAGAGTGAGCTCCTTTCCAGG
The DNA here is from genome assembly GCA_002368545.1 of Ramichloridium luteum. Taxonomy (NCBI): domain Eukaryota; kingdom Fungi; phylum Ascomycota; class Dothideomycetes; order Mycosphaerellales; family Dissoconiaceae; genus Ramichloridium; species Ramichloridium luteum. Next base: position 71,543 of record MTSC01000047.1, on the reverse strand, counting down.
TCGCTCCTCGATAACGATGTCGTTGCCGGACTTCGTGCTCAGATCGATCGTCGTCCGGGGCGCAGCAACAAGGAACTTCACACCATGGTACTTGGCAGTGATTGCGAGCTGGTAGGTTCCGATTTTGTTCGCAGTATCGCCATTAGCAGCAACACGGTCGGCACCCACGACGATGGCAGCAATTCGCTCGGTTGGGCCCTTGAGTCTCAGTAGCGCAGAGGCCATTGAGTCGGCGACCAGAGTAGCTGGGATCTTGTCATGCACCAGCTCGAATGCCGTCAGCCGTGAACCTTGGTTGTATGGTCGGGTTTCCGTGCAGAATGCGTGCTTCAGGGAACCGTTGGCGTGCAGCGATCGGATCACGCCCAGAGCAGTACCGTAGCCAGCTGTAGCAAGCGAACTGGGTAATGATGAGTATACTGTAGTGTTCTTCAATCTGTTTTTCGGCTTACCCAGTGTTACAGTGAGTGACAACACTAACTTGACCACCGCCGGCAGCCTTTTGAATCCACTCCGCGCCATGTCGTCCAATGCCTTGATTGTCGGACACGTCGTCAACGAGCATCTGTGCAGCAGCATCGCTGTATGATTTGGCAACGGAAGTTCCACTGGCTCCCGGTGCTGTGGCACTTGCGTCAACGATCTTCTGCAGCTTCCTCGCTGCATCGGCCAGGTTGACAGCAGTTGGTCGACTCGTGACAAGGTAGTCAAGTTTCTCCTTGATGAAAAATGCGACCTCCTCTGCCTTATCTGAAAGCGTGGTCGTTTGTAGCTCAACGACTAATGCGAGAGCAGCAACAATCGCAATGGCTGGGGCGCCTCGAGTCCGCATGTCCTTGATTGCGTGCCAGCCATCTTCCGCAGATCGGACATCGTCATACTCTTCCTGGTGTGGAAGCTTGAGCTGATTGAGGATTTGCAACGAGCTCGGCGTGCCGGCCTTGAATCTGATCGCTTCGAGAACCATTTTTGGAGATTGAATAACAATTAATAAACAATCAAGTCGTTACTCATGGGTCCCTCGTGTAAATTTCTCATGAAGCTACTTGCCTAATCGGGATGTTTCGTTATGCGGGCGGATTGCGAGATCGGAACGGCATACGATTACCACCAATCCTTTAAAATCATGAAATATGGGAAAGATAATAGCCAAGGGCCGAAATCAGATACTGGGCTAAGCGCCACTTACAGGTTAAAAGAAGTCCTAAAGACAGGAAAGACTTTTCACATCTCAATGGTAGAAATCGTAGCTCAAAATAATCCATCAATCATTATCTTCTAGGACGCTAGGTCTTGCCGTCGGCCAAGCCAGCTCCTACACTGCTTGTCTATACGAACCAGATAGACACAAATTGTAACATTGGTCATTTTACGAGTCGCCCAAAATCTTCTTGACAGCGTCGATCTGCTCCAACACAGCGCTGCGGCTGGTGCCGCCCTTGGCCGAGCGCATCTCCACGCTCTTCTGGTAGTCGAACACCGCGAGAACGTCCTGATCGAAGCGAGCATCGACCCCGCGCAGCTGCTCATACGATAGCTGATCCATCGGAACTTGCTCCTTCTCCGCGAGCGCGACGACGCGACCAGAGATATGGTGGGTCTCGCGGAACGGCACACCCTTGCGCACCAGGTAGTCCGCGAGATCAGTGGCGAGCATGTCGGGAGATAATGCAGCCTTCATGCGCTCGGGTGCCACAGATAGGGTTGACAGGACGCCCGTGGCAATCTGCAGACTGTCGCCAACGGTCTTGACGTGGTCGAGCAGGGGCTCGACGGACTCCTGCAAATCCTTGTTGTAGGTCGACGGAATACCCTTGATGGACATCATGAGGCCGGCCATCTGGCCAAAGGCACGACCAGCCTTGCCACGAAGCAGCTCAAGCGAATCAGGGTTCTTCTTCTGCGGCATCAACGAAGAGCCAGTCGAGTACGTGTCTGCGAGCCGCACAAAGGCGAACTCGCCGCTAGAGTAGATGATCAAGTCCTCAGCCCAGCGAGACAGATGGGTCATGAGCATTGAGCCCCATTGCATGGTCTCAACGACGAAGTCGCGATCGCCGACGCCAGCCATGCTGTTCATGATAAGACCACCGAAGCCAAGCTCGGCGGCCATCGCGTCGCGGTCGATGTTGAACGGGTTGCCTGCCAGCGCACCGCAGCCTAGCGGCGAACGGTTCACACGTGCCCTGACCTCACGCAGTCGCTCAAGATCCGAAGCAAAGAACGAGCCGTAAAGCAGCAGCCAATGGCTCCAGCGGATCGGCTGTGCGCGCTGCAAGTGTGTGTATCCCGGCATAACGTGCTCAATGTCGCGCTCAGCCCGTGCAGCGATGACTTTGAGGAAAGCGGTAACGTGACCCTCGAGCGTGTCGAGCTGCTCTCGCAGCCACAGCCGCATGTCGGTAGCGACTTGGTCATTGCGGCTACGGCCTGTGTGAAGCTTGCCAGCGATGGCGGTACCGATGATCTCGCCCAGTCGGCGCTCATTAGCAGTGTGAATATCTTCGTCTACGCCCGGCTGGATGACGAAGGTACCGGCCTCCCATTCCGACAGGACTTGCTCGAAGCCGCGCTCAATCTCGGAGAATTCTTGTGCCGTCAGGAGGCCACTTTGTTGGTTGGCCCGCGCAAATGCAATGCTGCCACGGATGTCTTGCGAGTAGAATGCCCTGTCGAAGTAGATCGATTCGTTGTATTGCACCATGATAGGGTCAGTACCGCCAGTAAAGCGACCGCCCCAGAGCTTGCCCGCGGCCGGGGCGTCATTTTGGGACGCCATGATCGATTTTCGCGTTGTTTGAGCAGGAATAAAGTTGAATTTGGTTTGAAACAATGGTTTTTATTATTCGATTTTTTTTACACCTATTTGCTCCGGAGAAGCTCAATGGCTCACGAGCTCAAAAAAAGTTCTGGCGTCACCTGCAGGGCACACTGCGATAGGTTCGATGGCCGATGTTTTACCGGACGCGCTAAGATAAGGCCTGCAGATTGCCTCTTCTGGCGCAGTTCCAGAGCGCCCTAGCTAGCTCCCTCCATACATAATGATAATTTGATTTGCACGCGTTTGACGATCTCGACCTTTGTTTCATACGAAGCTTTCTGAGGCTGCAAAGAATCGTTCGTTTGTCCAATCTCAAGGGGTTCTGCTCGGCTCAGGTTTCTGCAATCCAAGCCAGACACCTTGTACCTGGGAAACAAATGGCGGGCTCATCTCAAGACTTCCCTGTGGTCGAAGGAGGTGGATCGTTGATGCTAGCCTGGCAAGTGCGGAATAAGAAGGTATTGGTCGTTGGTGGTGGAGAGGTATGCATCTTTACAATGATGAGTCTACAGATTTTCATCATCAGGTTGATGGCAGGCGACGGCAGCGGGGAACCTTTTGCTAATCATGACTTGACATAATCTTAGGTCGCGGCCGGTCGCATCCTCAATCTTCTCAATGCCGACGCCAAAGTCACCGTTGTCAGTCCACGGGAAGGCTTGAACCCCGAGGTAGCCTACCGCATCGATCAAGGCCAAGTCACCCATCACGACCGGGTATTCCAACCCAGCGACCTCGAAGATCCGGATCTCACTCTAGTCCTTACTGCCATTGACGACCCAGAAGCGTCGACAGCTATCTGGAAGGCCTGCCACGCTGCTCGGATACCGGCTAACATCGCTGACGTGCCGCCAGAGTGCGATTTCTACTTCGGCAGTGTGCACAGGGATGGGCCATTGCAGATCATGGTGTCGACGAATGGCAACGGACCTAAGATTGCTAACCTTGTTCGACGGCGGATAGCGGAATCGCTGCCAGAAAATGTTGGTGCCGCGATCAAGAAAGTTGGCGAGTTAAGGCGAAAGCTGCGCAAGGTGGCGCCGGAGCCAGAGCAGGGCCCGAAGCGAATGCAATGGTAAGTAATAATTGGTAAAAGCATTTCGGTAGGTTTTCACTCAATCTAATTTCTCCCCAGGATGTCGAAGGTTTGCATTCAGTGGACTCTCGAAGATCTTTGCGAAATGAACGAGCAAGACATGGACATCTTGCTGCGTTCGTACCAGCCTGACAAGGTGCCAAGTTTGACTGAGGTCCGCGGACCGTGGGAGTTTGATGGGTCTTTCGGCTGGGCATGTGTAGTATAAGATCACGATCTTGAATGCTGGAGTTTGAGGCGCAACAGGGGCATCAGTATTGAATCGACTAGAAACCATTTTCCCATCACATCTCAGCCGTGGTCATCATTCACTCAGATTTATTTTGTAGAGAGGATGATGTCCCAGAACTCTCGTGAAATCTAATTGATACGTCTAGTCATGATTGTCATGTTCTTCGGTTGCGAAGAACTACTTTCTGGTAAACAAACCTCCAATAAAATGCAGCCCATGGGTCAGAGTTTCGGGTATCCGCAATGGAAAGTGACGTGAACTTTTAGAAGACCAACTCCAAAATGCAAAAGCAAGACCAGCACAAAGTGGCAGTAGAGTTGAGCCAAACATCGCCTCGATCAGTATACGCTTCTGCTTCGCGACAACCTTCACGACTTCAGAGTATCTCTGATTGCTGAAACTCACCCGGCTATACTGTGTCGCAAAACCCGTGCTTGGGATTTTATCAGACAAGAACTCTTCAATATTCTTGCGCAAGAGATAGGTTGGAGATCGAACACCTGCATGCATCTCCCAATAATTGGCAAATGCAAGATCGTTGATAGCATGTGCATCCGCGACGCGTTCCTTGTTGTAGGAAGCCAGTGCCTTAGCACGTCCTTCTGGGGTGTATGGTTGTGAGTCCAGATGATCGAACAGGACTCGCACATCCTCCAGCCCGGCGTTCATTCCTTGACCATAGAATGGAACCATGGCGTGAGCAGCGTCACCGAGAATGACGCCACTCGGGCCATGGTAATGTGGTGAGCACTTGATGCTAATGAGTGGAAGATGTGGGTTCCGCTTGAACTGATTCCGGATATTGCCTGGCCCGATCAAATCTGCTGCGCCCGGGAAGTTCTGGTTGAAGAAGAGCTCGATCTCTTCCGGATGCTCTTCCAAGTACGTAAAGTCTTTCGCTGGTGCAAAGAGAGTACACGTGAACGACTTGTCATTGCTAGGAATAGCGATGAACATCTTGTCTTTGCCGGGCCAGATGTGAAGATGATCCGGACTCGTAACGAATCCGTCTTTGGCAGAAGGGGATGTAGAGGAGTCGTACTCTGCAGGTTGCATGGTAAACTCGCACCACAACACATCGATGTAGCTTTGCGCGAAGTCCATCCGCACGAATTTCATCATGTGGAAACGAACACTACTGTGGGCTCCGTCACATCCAAGAATGAGATCAAACCCGATCTCGATCTCGTCTGGTCGGCCAGGTCGACTGCTAGGTTTCCCGGTCGGACTTTCAGCGTCGGATTCCCTTCGTGAGCGAGCCTTCCGTTCGAGCCATGCCAAATTTCGCTTGAAGTCGACCCCCGTGACCTTGTGATTGAAGAACAATTTAACATTGGGATGTGATTCCACTTTGTCGAGAAGTAGCTTGTTCAGATGGGCACGGTCAACAGCCCGGATGAACCGGCCGTGGACATCGTACGCTTGAGCCTCCTCAGTAAGTGATCCGACCGAGTCCTGGCCATGGATCATGCGACCATACATGGGGATCGTCTCTGACAAAATTGAATCAACGAGTCCCGCATCTCCCGACTTTCGCATGGAGTTGATGCCGCGTTCAGAAAGTGCCAAATTGATCGACCTTGTGAAATTGAGAGGTGTGGTTGCTTCATCTCTTATATCTATGATGTTTTCAGCACGTTAGAAGGCGGCGGTTGAATGACTGTGGACAGACTTACCTCCTCTCAGCTCATATACTTCGACATCCCATTCTCGCCGGGCAGCATATAGAGCTGCAAGCGCGCCGACAGGTCCAGCGCCAATGATCACACATTTTAATTTTTCAACCATCCTCAGAATCAAGTTGAGCCCTCCAGAAATGAACACACCTTCAACACACAAGGATGAGTATATGACTCTTCGGAAAAAAGTATCGAAAGCCGCGGCCCAGTAATCCAAGCATCACCAGCGCAGCCGGCTGTGGCGCGCACGCTACGCGACCTGCATCACGTCAACGCTCCTTGCTCGAGCTTGGGGGTTATTTCCATCCATTGGTCCACGAAATCTCATGCCAGCTGATCACTCAGTACGAACACCTGCGCCCTATCATTGCACAGTCCGTTCAATTGGACATCGCCGAGCTCGCGCACACAGAGTCTATCCACTGCATCGACTACCAGCTTTGCCGTCTTTGCGCAACACGTGCCGCAGGAGATGATCGTCAATCCCACGTAGCGCAGGCTACTCATATTTCACGGCCGTGGCAAAGGCTGAACACCGAGATCCCCGGCGCTCCTGCGCTATCGCGTCCGTCGCCCATCATTGAGAAATGTCGAAATCCACCGAGCCCACGCTGGCGCAGATCGCCACGAAGCTGCTCGAGGATGCGCTACACAACATCATCCACGGCATCATCATCGACGAGCACCACTCGCACAAGACCATGCTCGCCGCGCTCGATCCGTCCACGCGGCTGCCGCTCTGCGAGAACTGCAAACGGCCCCGCCTCCTCGACCCGCCGCTCGCTGCCAAAGTGCGCGGCGCCGCCGCCGACCCACCCGCCAGCACGAACTACTGCGAGCGGAAACCCTGGTCGCGCCGCGCCGGCCATGACATTTACGGGAATCCGTTCCTCAAATCCGATGTCACGGGCCGACCGATGACGAAGAAAGAGCGCGAGGCGGCGGCGAAGAATAACAAGGGCGATGACGACGCCGGCGGCGATGGTGACGGACCAGGTTCACCGGGTCAAGATGGCGCAGCCGCGGCGCCCGCGAAGTTGGAAAAGGGCGAGAAGAAGGCAAGCAAGATCGACGAGAAGCTGAAGAAGGGCGAATACGTCCCGTGGCAGACCTGCCCGAGCTGCAAGCGCAGCCTGCTCATCACGCGCTTCGCCAAGCATCTCGAGCAGTGCATGGGCATCAGCGGCCGCGCGGCGAGCCGTAATGCCATGGCTAAGATGAATGGCGCGACGCCGTCGGGCTCTCGGGGCGGCACTCCGAATCCGAGCCAGGATGCAGGCGGCGATGATGATGAGGACGATCTGGCGCTGTCAGCAACAAAGAACGGAGGCGGGGTGCGGAAGAAGTTGTTGAAAAAGGGCCTGAAAGATAAAGCGAAGAAGGAGGGCGGTGGTGCCGGAAGCGGTGCAGGCGGCGCCAACGGGAAGATTCCGAAGAGTCTGACATCGAAGGCGAATGGGTTGCGATCCTCGCCAGCGCCGTCATCCTCGGCTGGCGGCGATGGGAAGCGCGATCGGGATGAGTTCGAGGGTGACGAGGACGAGGTACACGTCAAGAAACGACAGAAGCTGCAACGAGTGGGAAGCACTACGAGCATGATGTCCGGCGGCACTGCGCCTGAAATGGAACGCGGCGATAGCAACGATGGGAGCTACGTAGCTGATGGGAGCTTCGTCGACGACTGAGAGGTCCACAGCAGCAACGCCACGTGCTTTCAAAACAGGCTTTTGGACACAAATGTCGACATACACGACTAGCTTGGGCATCCATATCTCTGCCGCAGGACGAGCGAGGATCAATCATGGATGCTGGTTCACGAGACGTTACCAGACCTCATTTCGCGCAACTGAGCAACACCAGACCCTGAACGACATTGTTCACAACGCAGACCAGATAACGACACACACAAAGCGCCTCAAGCCGTAGTGGTAGTGGCTGTTGAGTATGCCCACAATGCTTGCGGATGACGAAAGACTCCAACTACCCGACCAAAGCAACGCCATCACATCGCTCCATGGTGTGATGAGATCCTGGTGCCAGAGGTCGATGTTGCGAGTCTTCGCACTCCCATCGTCGCATTAGAACCATGAAGATGAGAACATCTGCGCATGGAAGAGATTGAGGGGGCTGGATCAGCCAGGAAACAGGAAATTTGGGTAGTCAACTTACTGATGAACCTCCCTGAAAGAGTGCTCATGAGCAGACCAATCCCCGCTTGCGTCACCTCGCGGTCAAAAGAAACAGCCGGAAACGAGTGGTAGACCTTCAATTAATGGTCCGACTGAAATGTACTCTAGATTGTGGACGGCTGTCTGGGAGCAATTCCAGAGCAGCATTTAGGGAGGAAATGGAATAAAACGATTACGGCGCCAAAGGGTATCATCTCGTGTTCATTTAATGCATCGAAACTGCGGGACATCTAACCATGTGCACAGCAGTCGGTCGCCGTCCTCTACAACGCCGGGGCCGGCTTGGCCAGCTCTTTCTCGATGGTGGACTTGATGCCCGCCGGGGTCGTCGTGCTGGCCCAGCGCTCCTTGACCTCGCCGTCGCGGCCGATCAGGAACTTCTCAAAGTTCCACTTGATGCGCTGCAGTCCAAGGATGCCCGGCTTGCTCTTCTTCAACCACTCGTACAGCGGGTCGGCCTGGTCGCCGTTGACGTCGATCTTGCCGAGGACCGGGAAGGTGACGCCGTAGTTGACCTGGCAGAAGCTCTGGATCTCGTCGTTGCTGCCGGGGTCCTGGCCGCCGAACTGGTTGCACGGGAAGCCGATAATCTCGAAGTCAGGGTGGGCGGGCTTGAGCTCTGTGGGCGATTGTGGTCAGCGACGGGGATATGTCTTTGTTGGAGATATATGTATCCGTTCGAATAAGGCACTGAGACTTGCGCATCCCGCAAATTCTGCTCAATTACACTTGGTACAGAACCAGTGCGAATCTGTTCACTAATCACCAGCCTCAAGACTTACCCTTGTACAGCTTCTCGAGGCCCTCAAACTGCGGAGTGAAACCACATTTCGAGGCTGTGTTGACAACCAAAACGACCTTGCCCTTCAGATCGGTAAGAGGGTAAGGCTGGCCCTTCTTGTCGCTGGGCTTGAAGTCGTAAAAGCTAGTCGCAGAGGCCATGGTTGCGAATTTAGAGGTATGGCGGAGAGGTGGGAGAGATCGATGGGCAAGGAAATGGCTCGGCCGGCTTATGATTGTATTTGAATTAACAGCTCCGGTGCTAGTGAACAGGCATGTCTGGACAATGGCGTACCGCGCCGGCGGAAGACGTAATAGGAGAAGCTCACGGCGCTGTCGCATCCTTTCGAAGCAGGTACCTACCTCGGATCGGCGCCACAGGTTGGTTAGAAACAGGTGGGGCGCCTGCACTTTTGAGATTCAGTGCCAGCACAATCACCTGAAGATGACGCTTCGAACAGCGGGACAGCCGTGGCAACGCCGGCTAACACCTGCAGGCCCGTGACAGAGCGCGGAGGCCACCGCATTAGTGCACCCTGCCGGAGGTTTCTAAAATTATTGAGCTTCCAGGTTCGTAGGGTTCAACCTACACACACAAACATCACAGCAATCACCATGAGTTGGCTCTGGAAGTCAAGTCCAGCATCTACGAACAATGACTCGGCGAAAGCATCAACTATAGCGTTCCCGACTATTGACCGCACCGCTAGAATCGAGCATGAAGGACGAGTACATAAATATACAAGTCAGGAGCTTTTTAACGTTGTTCAAAACGTTTGATAACAACAAAACATTTAAAAAGGCGCTCTTAATCGTACGTCAAGTTCCTCCCTCCGGCATAGCCAAAGAGTAGTCGCCCTTATTGCTCCATATGTCCAGCGTGCAAGGAAAATGCAAAGTTTTCCAACCCAACATGTCTCTTTCTCTCTTCCAACTTGGTATTTCGTTTACTCCATCTGACCGAGGTTGTCTGCGATGGCAAACTCGGCATCAGTCTTCTCCTTGATCTCGTCCACTGTCACGCCAGGTGCGAGCTCAATCAGAGTAAGACCACCCTTCTTCCGGTTGACATCAAAGACACACTGTTCAAACAATTTGTCAGCACTGTATTCTCAAAATAACCGATGGACTGAGGAGTGGCATACCAATTCTGTGATGATTCGGCTGACAACTCGTGCACCTGTCAACGGCAAATCGCATTGCTGCACAATCTTTGCTTTGCCATATTTGTCGACGTGATCCGTCAAGACCACGATCCTAGTCGCATCGGGGTTGCTGACCAAATCCATGGCACCACCCATACCCTTGAAGACCTTGCCAGGAATCATGTAGTTGGCCAGATCGCCGTTGGCGCCGACCTGCAGTGCGCCCAGCATGCTGACATCGACGTGTCCGCCGCGGATCATTCCGAACGATTCGCTGCTGTCGAAGACGCTGGCACCCGGAATGAGGGTCACGGTCTCCTTGCCAGCGTTGATGATGTCTGCATCGAGCTCGTCCTCAGTAGGGTAGGGTCCCATGCCGAGGATTCCGTTCTCGGACTGGATCCACACGTGGCTGTCCGGAGGGAGGTAGCTAGGTGCCAGAGTCGGAATACCAACGCCCAAGTTCACGTAGTAGCCCGGCTTCAACTCCTTAGCAGCGCGGCGTGCGATACGGTTGCGGCGGATGTCGGCGTCAGATAGCTTGCTTTCACTGGAAGTAGCCGAAGTATCATTCTCTTGTCGCACGGTCCTCACCTCAAGAATCTTGTCTGCGGTTGCGGGTACGATGCGGTCGATGAAAATGCCGGGCAGATCGATCTCGTTCGGTTTCAACTCACCAACGGGCACGATGTGCTCCGCTTCAACGATCGAGATTGCGGCCGCTTTCGCCATGAGCGGGCCAAAGCTGCCGGTCGTGTGGCGGAACTGCACGTTGCCGGCCTCGTCTACCTTGTGGGCGCGCAGGATCGCGACGTCGCCCTTGATCGCCGTCTCCATGTTGTACACCTTGCCGTCGAAGATGCGCGTCTCACGCGGGACACCGGGTTGGACGACCTCGCCCTTGTGGAATTTCTGGGGGATGCCACCGGTTTGAATGAAAGTGTTGACGCCGGTAGGCGTGTAGAAGGCCGGGATGCCGGCGCCGCCGCACCGAATCTTCTCCGCAATGGTTCCCTGCGGCGTCAGTTCGATTGAGATCTCGCCCGACAGGTACTTCTTCTCGAGCTTCTTGTTGTTTCCCAGGAAGCTACAGATCGCATGCGTGACCTGCCCGGACTCGATGAGCGGCGTCAGACCGCCACCAATGGCGGTGCCCGCGTTGTTCGAGACGGCCGTCAGCGAGTGCAGGTTCTCCTTGCCCCGGCGGGCCATGGCGCCGATGATGGTTTCGGCGGTACCACATAGCCCGAATCCGGCGCTGAGGACGATCGAGCCGGACTTGATGTCGGCGACGGCCTCATCGGCATCCTTGAAGAGCTTTGACTGACGCCGCTCTTTCGTCGCTGGAGTAACCCGGACCTCCCGGTTCATACATGGGCTAGTTTGGAAACATCGTCGTGAAGGGATAGCGAATCGCTGTGTGCGCCATGTCGTGTCCAATGTCTTCTTGCCCACACGAATATGGAGCTGTTGCGTCGAGACGAATCTCGTTGCTAGATCACATATGCCCTCCATCTTGGTGGTAGTGACATTCACGCGGGACGAACTACACAAGCGCGGATGAAAAGAGCAAATGTATTATTCATTAAGACTAAAGATCGACCCCAGGAAATCCCTCTCACTCGGCGCCTAGCTATGGTCCACCTTATACATTATTCGACGACATCGGCCGACCGGCTCAATGCTTCTCAGTCACTATGTCATTCTCGTGTTGAGCTCAGTGAGCTTGGACCCAGGGCTGGGGAAAAGCATTCTACCGGCGGCACCGGCGGCACCAGCGGCACCAGCGGACGGAACATCCAGCCCGGAACTTCAAAATGGCGCCTGTGATGTTTCCTTGTCTCACGGCGCAAATCGGCCTGGGCGGCAAATGTCGAATTTGCAGTACGTGAAAAGTCCGGAGTGATGTGAGATCGGAAAGTTACTTTGGTATTGATATTAATTATTCTATTGTCATTCCACATATGTTGGAAGCATTCTGCTGTAGGTATATGCGCTCGAAAGTAGCACTCGTTGCCTCTTACGGTGACCCGTCAGATGATCTATTAAGCAGGTCTCATCCTCCCAGACTCGAGACACGCAGAGTGCCGATACACCGTCTACGGTGATGAGATCGCAATCCCCAGATCTCTGGTCATACTGCGCGCGACCAGTATCATGCACTCGTCTCAAGATAGCTGTCGCCGCGTCCACTGCATTGACTTTCCGGCACCGCCACTTCGAGTTGGCCTGTTCTGGCCCACTCGAGTCAATGTCCTGCGAGCGTTGATTACGTTTGGCGGACTTGGAAGTGCGCTGGCTCGGGGCCACGGGTGTACAGCCCACTGCTGGTGACAAACGAATTGCCCAAGTCAATCTGCACTTGGCTCATCACTTTCAACTGCCTGTGCCTCCACAGCCATCTCCAGTATATCCCAGGAGCCGGTTTGCAATATCAGATGCGTAACTGTAGGGATCATGTCAGTCAATTCTGCTTGTCATACCTGATTCGTTTCACTTACCAGGCATTTGCTCCTCCCACGGACAGCTCACCACCAAGACCAATGCTGTTCTGTCCGGAATTATACATTCGCGCTGCTCTGTAGTATCGGCTATCATCGTCCGGTCCTGGGCGGGCCAGAAGATCCTGCAAGTCTTCACCAGCCGGATTGGGTGCGGTGCCGTCCACAATCATTTGCTTGATCTCAGAATACGGACAAGGATTCTGCAGTGGTGTTGCACAGCTGCCCTTTCCTTCGTAAGACTGCATGAGACCGGGATTGACGACCGCGAGACTCGTCGCACCCACACGAACACAGCCGCGAGATTCCTCCATCTAAATGCAAATCAGTACAATGGTCTCGGAACAGCGTGATGGACTATGAAGGCGTACCACGATTGCAAGGATGAAGCGAGGGTCTACTTCGGTAGACTCTGCCACCTCTTTGATTGCCTTGAGCAGCTCATCGTTCTCGTCGTCCGAGTTATCGCAGATCTTGCTTGTCAACTTTTCCAAATTCCACTTCCACATGCTTGCCAGGTCGATCCAGGCCGTCTTCGCCGGCCAGCCCGCCGCGAGACTGCCGTCGCCGGTGTATTTTTGATAGGACACACTGCCACCAATGGGGGCCAGCCCGGGCGCCACGAGTCCGGGCAGCTGGAGGGGCAGCGAGCCCGGCGACCCGGCCGGCAGCATCAGGCTCAGGTAGCGGTTCATAGCGCTGTTGCCGAATTGCGGCGGCGAAGCACCCGCTCCCGTGCCGTCCACCGGCACCGTGGCATAGTCGGCGCGGCCCCATGCGGTGGCAACGACGAGGCTGATGAGTAGGACGGGGAGCTGTCAGGAGATACACAGTCAGTGGGTGGTCTCTCAATGGCAAGGGATGCTAGGTCTAGCGTACCCTGAGGAAGGTCATAATAGTATGGCGGTGGCGGCTGCTCCTGCATGGGGATTGTTATGCGCGAAGCCGTTGCCGTGATTGAAGTGTGAAGAAGGATAACAATGTCACCTCGATATCGCGAGAGGGTACGCGAGTATATACATGTTCTTGTTCTCACACAAAATCTCGCTCTTCAGCGTCGATTTCGTCCGGCAGCAGGTTCATTGGCAGGCTTTCTTGCTATAGCAACTTTGCCTGCCACTGTCAACGTTGTTGCTGCTAGGACAATCATGGTGGGCCATGGGATCGTGTGAACCTGCCGCGCCGTCGGTTTATCCCGGTCATCTTCCACAAGTGATGGGAATAGAGATCGAACACATAGTATTAAGTCATTCCAGTCCATTTTGGAGTGAAACGGCCGTCGTTTGTCTCGTTGTCGCGAGCAACCACAGTCGATACCAGGCAATTTATCACCCAACCGTTGCGGAAAAGCTCTTAGGGTTTTCCTTCGAGGTCGACCGTTGTCTGTTGCCCCAGCGAACAGATGCACAAGACGCAAGACGTTATTTCTGCCACAGGCATCACGGCCGCAGGCATCTTTATTGATATGTTACATATTCTATGAATGATTTTAGTCGATGCTGTTGCTTATTGCAGATTGTTATCAGGGTGCCAGGCAGACAACGCACACTTACTTGGTCACTATTCGAATATGAGATGCGGCATTTGCCGCGGGAATGGCATGTACTTGAATCAGAAACAGTCCATAATAATCGTTGCATGCTTTGAAAATGGCAACTCGTGTGTAGCAAAGCTTGAAGTGCAAGTTCTGGAAGCCTGCGCCCATACGGAACTTATATGATAATATGGGGTTGGGGCATTCTTCTTCGCGCACAACCCTAAGACGTTCCGTTGTCGCACGCATCTTCACTCACGACACAAGGGCTCGCATATGTGTGACCGCCCCGACTGTAGAACGGAAGATCATCTCTATCTGTCTGCAGTCATGCGCTACTATGTTCATCATCGGATCAAAAAATCGGCATTAAGAACAGATTAACCGATTGATGCTTCTGCGAAATGGACGTGTTCCCTAAGTTGCAGTCATGCACGCGTCTTGGAACGAGTGAGTGCAACATGGTCAACCTAGTTCTGCTGGTATTTTCGCTGACTTGGAGAACGATGAAGATCATCGTATCTTCGACGTTAAGTTCTACCCTTACGCATTGCCGGACAACGACCACGTGTTTGCGGCCGTTGCAGAGACCGATGTACAAGCACCCGTTCGTCGTATGTCTTCATTTCATGCTAACAACTGCAGGCTTTTGTATGCCGACCCCGGAAAGGTGCAGATCCGCCCTACGACATCCTACGATTTTTTCGCGACGATCAGGTAAGATATCGTGGAGTTTAACATATGCCTTTCTCGTGACTTACCGCTTCCAAGAAATACGACGGTGAACCAGCATCGTACAATTCCCTAGTCTGGGCGAAAGATCCTACGACCGGCGATCCGCTACTATGCCTAGCGGGCTCCCGACCGAAGCAGATCAAGATCATTGACATTGCATCTGGCAAGGTCGTCCGCGTCTTGTCTGGTCACGGCCGCGGCATCAACGATCTTGCTGTGTCGCCAATTGCACCACACATTCTCGCTTCATGCGCGGAAGATGGCACAATTCGACTCTGGGATCTGCGGCCGGAGTACAGATCTCAACCCTGTGTTGCTCTACTCGGTGGTGAAGGACACAAGCAACCTATTCTCGCAATACACTTCCATCCTAATGGACGCTGGCTTCTCTCTGGCGGCATTGACACAGCCGTTGCACTGTGGGCGGTGCCGAACCCAGACTCACTCGAACGTCGTCAGCGCGAGAGCGGAGAGACGGAGGACGCTGGCAAGAACGAAGATGGCCAAAAGATCGACGATCCTCGGATCATTTACTATCCATACTTTTTTTCTGAGGAAGTTCATGCCAATTATGTTGACAGCCTGGCTTTCTATGGCGACCTGATCATCAGCCGCGCAGCTAAGAATCCGGACGACCGCAGTAAGACCAATGAGATTCTCATTTGGAAGATCATCGGCTTCGACTCTGGCGATGCGCCCCCGAGTGAGCCTGCAGTCCCGTCCGTAGGACAGCGAACACGCTCCGCTTTCCCACATGAACCGGGTCGCCATGGCTTCCAACGTATCGTAACTTTGTTCATGCCGCATACAGATCGCTTCTATCACAGGTTTGGGCTTTATCATCGGCCAGATCGACGGCCATTGCTCGTCATGGCCAATCAGGTCTCAAAGTATTCATTTTTTGATCTGCAGAAACTTGATGAGGGCACACTTGCTGGTGACAAGGCTCGCACGCGAAAACGTGGTCGGCGTGGCCGCCGTGGTGCCGCAAATGTTGTTCCGGTTGACAGCTTGAGCCGTCTGGCTATTGATGCCGCACGGCAAAGCGAGGAGAGGCGCGGAGCCACGCGTATGTCCCTCCTGCTAAGATATTTCATCCCACGTCCACCTCTGAGCTGACCTGACCTTGCACAATAGCTGACTCGCGCTCCACACCCACGACACCTGCTCTCGAAGCAGAAGAGAAACAGACATCTGCAACGCCGGCACCGCAACGAACTCTTGCACTGAGTGATCCCTTCGCACCATTGCTGCCCGATCATACTGTGACGGCGAATACCAAACTTTCGAAGAACCAGCATTTCGCAACATCGCAGATCGCTTGGAGCCCTGATGGTACCTGGATGGTTGGTGTTGGAGACTATGGCATGATGTGTATGTTTTATCGTTCACCAGAAGCAGTTGAGAAATAAGGCGATCAATTCGATGGTGGTGACGAAGATGATGATGAGTATTCGATGAGGGTGGCGCTTGTGTAGGCTCCTTGTGAGCCTGCACGGGTATCTAGGAGGAGAATAGTTCCTTGTTCTTGTGCT
Source organism: Ramichloridium luteum (assembly GCA_002368545.1). Classification (NCBI taxonomy): domain Eukaryota; kingdom Fungi; phylum Ascomycota; class Dothideomycetes; order Mycosphaerellales; family Dissoconiaceae; genus Ramichloridium; species Ramichloridium luteum. The sequence goes on along the minus strand of MTSC01000047.1, from coordinate 55,296 downwards.
CGCGTGCGTTAGAAAAAGCGTCTGGTGAAGCAGCATCACCATTCCACTCCCGGCCTGTCATGGCCTTGAGCTTCCGCTGCCTGTTCTTCTCCCGCTCATTCATCATTTGTTGTCTATCGCGAAGCTCTTCCTTCCGTTTCTGGTCTGCGATGTGCTTCGCTTGCTGTTCCCGCTCCGCAAAGGACGCCGCGTCTGCCTCTGCCCGCGCATGCGCCGCCGCGATGTTGGCATTCTTGATCTGCATGCTCGCTAGCTTCTCTTCAAGCTCTTTCTCAGACAGCTTCGGCTTCTTGACGCCGCCCGTCGCTTGCCGGTCTCCGCGCACTGCCGCTGCCGTCTCTTTTCGCGGGCCTGTGGGCGCATTCTCCGGCGCGTTCTTCTGGGCCTGCGCCGGCGGGCGCCTGTGACCATTGGCACCATTGCTAGCCCCGGGACCTCCTTTCCCTCTGCCGCGATCCCTGCCTCGGGGACTGTCCGCATGATTTTGAGACTTCGATACTGGCGTAGGAGCTGCAGGGGTCTCTGCTGGCGGCTCTGAGTGCGCAGCCTCTTCTATTACTGGTTCAGATATGGGTGTGAAGTCGTCGTTGAATAGGTCTTCGTCCGATCGAATCCGCATCGACTCTGCAGCTGGGACGATGTCGTCGAACAGATCATCTTCCTGGGGTCCTGTTTGCGCGAATGACTCGTTTGGAGGAAAATCGTTCGACAGGATTTCCTCCTCTGGCGGCGGCGGTGTGTCTGCCCACCGGGATTGATTCATGATGTCTATGGGTATCCAAAAGTCGTCGACTTTCTATCCAGCGTGTTGCAATCTAGTCGTAGCAAAGTTGTGTGCATACTCGGCGTGAATCTAAAAGTTACTTGGGCAAGTAGATCTTTTGAGCTTAGACCACTACGAGGCTCTGCTGCTTCAGGAATATGCGGCGGACAGTTTCGCGCCAAAGCTGCTCTGACGTGCATAATAGGCGACTAATAGCGAGCCAGGGAGCCGTAAGCCAATTTATCGAATGTGCATTGTGCTTTACATGACTTATCTGCACCACGGGTTTCATCTCTGTTTAACAGCACCCCATATATTTAGCATCGCGACTGCTGATATCACGACGCGCAGTTGAGTGAGATCTTGCATTACGTTTAAGTGCCGCAATACTATACATCTGCGCCGACCAGTCGCCACGCCATTGATCCTCCCACGGACGACGGTGTGACAGTTTCTCGACAGCGCATTCTCGCCATGACGGCACCGATTATTGGATCTAGCAGATCATGCGCGCAAATTTGCTGCCAATTTGCCCGAAACTCCTCATTTCCTTCTCAAGCTGCATATATCCGCCGCGCATTCCAGGAGACACGCCGCAATGGCTCGAGGATCCTATCTCGGCGACAATTTCACATCTCTCCACCATCGCGAATGCCGCCAGCAGCGCCGAAGTCAAGAGACCGCGGACCGCCGAGCACAGAGGATACACAGACGGACTTCGGAGTGATGGACATATTCTCAAACACACAAGCGCCCTCCACAGCAATTAATGCCTGCATTTCTGATGGCTTTGCGTTGGATAGTGGTTTGAAAATCACTGGCGCTGGCGTTCTGTTGTTGGGTGGAGAGGCTTTCCAGTGGCGACCATGGGCACCCACCGCAGCGACGGAAATCGGCGCCAACGGTGCCACGAGCTCTCCGGGAAAGCTTCAGAATCAGAAGGGACAATTTCATGTGGACAAAGAGGTATGGGGAGTATTCGATCTGGTCCACCCCAAGCCAGATCTGCTTATTCTAGGAACGGGCAAGAGTATCCTGCCGCTAAGCCCTGAGACGAGACGGCATATCAACGAGCTGGGAATTAGGATTGAGGTACAGGACACGAGGAATGCAGCGGCACAGTTTAACCTCCTCGCGACGGAGCGTGGTGTACATCAGGTCGCTGCAGCACTAGTACCCATTGGATGGACAGAGGGGCGATAAAGAACCTCAAATTCCACAATGATCCTTTGATCCTACAAACGAGCTCAAATCCTGCTCGAGTTTATTCTGTTCATGAGAAATGGTCGTCGAACCTGTATTACTAGCTCCTTATGGATTGCCATGCTAAGGTTTACATCGTCGCAAAAACCATGTCGACACCAGAATTCAATTGATAAGAATACAAACACCTGCGACTCTCGCGCAGAGGAACCAGTGGTATTATTATTTGGTGATGATGGCGTGGTGGCAGGGATCAGCTACATGTCCATGTTCATGTGCGATGCTAGTGTGCTAAGATAAAAGCTTGGGCGCGTCTTATCGCTGGTGGAGTGATGTCAACGAACGCCAGATCTGCACAAGCTTCCATTGGCTTCGTGATTTCATTATTGCCCTCTCTACTCCGCACACCTACCTTTCGACATCCAGCGCAATCACCATTCCACATTTACATGGTACCGATACTTTACAAAACGATCTGATCTTTTATGAATACAGCGAAATGAGCTCGGCGGCGGCGAAGAAGAAGCTGGTCGTGTGCGGAGGCAATGGCTTTCTGGGGAGCAGAATATGCAGAGCTGCTGTCGCAAGAGAATGGGAAGTTGTGTCAATAAGGTAATATAAACGCAAGATGTTACTTATATAGCTGTGATAGTTAACATCTTTACAGTCGGTCCGGCGAGCCTCATTGGCCCTCCGTATCCTCACATCAGAGCGCGCCGGCTTGGTCTTCCTCTGTCAAATGGCGCGCCGCCAACATCCTACACCCCGAGACATACCAGGATGATCTCAAAGGCGCCGACGCGGTAGTTCACTCAATGGGAATCCTCCTCGAAGCCGACTACAAGGGCGTGCTACAGGGCCGGGAATCAATCTTCAGTGGCTTGCGCCGGGCCTTCTCACCCATTAAGCAAGGCAGTAGCCAGAACCCGCTGGAGCGAAAACCAGGCGAGAAGCTTGAGCCCGGAGAGCGCGACGGCCAATTGACATACGAGTTGATGAATCGCGACAGCGCCATCGTGCTGGCGCGCGAGGCCAATGCCGCGGGCTCATCGACGTTCTGCTACATCTCCGCCGCAGCCGGAGCGCCGATCCTGCCTGGTCGATACATCAGCACGAAGCGCGAGGCTGAGAGTACGATCGCGTCGGAGTTCCCACGCATGCGCGGCATCTTCATCCGCCCAGGCTTCCTGTACGATGCATCGAGAACATTCACCATGCCGCTGGCGGCCGCCACATATGGCGGTTTCATCGCGAACTCGCTCACAGGAGGAAACCTGACATGGGCGATGGGCGCTGGTGGCTCGAAGCCTCTCAAGGCAGATCTCGTTGCGGAGGCTGTCGTGGAGGGCATCGCGAACGATACGACCAAGGGGCCAGTCGAGATCAAGGAGATCGAGGAACTGGCCACAAGAGCTTGGAGGAGAGGCATGTTGTGATATGGTGAAGAGGAGATTATACTGCTTTTGTATGTGTAGTAGCGTTTGAGCGGGAATAAAAATTGATCTGGAGCTCTAAACCAGGCCTGCTCCGTGGTATAGGAACGATGTGGTCCCACCTGTGGTATAGGTTCAGCCAGATTCAACCGTGTCGTTTATGTATCCAAATCATCATCCAATCATTCATCCAATCACCGCTCTCGCACACTAATCGAGGTCGTCCAGGCTGGGCGCAGCTTGTTGGCTTGAAGCATTTCCGTTGGTAGCTGATTTCTCGGACTCGCTCTCCTGTGACACGAGCACACTCGCGAGGCCAGCCGTCCATGCGCCCGAGGCCTCTTTCTCATCTTCTTTGATCGCACGCTCTAATTGCTCGCCCCAGATCAGGAAGAAGTTGACGTTCAAGTACACGTCCTTCTCGTTCCGATCCTTGAACACATACCGCAGGCAATGCGTCTTGTCCTCGACATACTTGATCACCTTCAGACTAAAGCCCGGCAGCTTGAGCAGGAAATTTCCGAAATCGATGTAAGGATTGTAGAAGTCCGCTTGGTAGCATCGGCCCTTTTCGAAGACGAAGGACTCTCGGTGCTCCTGCGAGAGGAAATACTTTCGGCGCTTCTCGTTGTCCGCTGGCAGACCATGTTTCTGCCGTATCTCTGCTCCAGAACCATCCGCACCCTCGGTCAACACTTGCTCGTTGTTCGGAGCCGGGAAGTCCTGGTCCTCGTCATATTTGTCGCCGATGCGAAAGCCGAACCAGCAGCTCAAACTGGGGCCGTAGAGATAGGGCTCGTCGGCGTAGGGGTTGCACTCCAATCCCGGATCGATGAACTCCTTAACGATGCGAAAGGCATTGTTGAAGATAAATTTCGGCGGAATCCGCCCGCGGATTGGATGGTCGAAGTCGTTACCCCAGACCGTGTCAGCACTTGGCAAATCTTGTTTCGGCACGAAGCTGAATCCGACCGAGTACAGATCGTTCTTGTGTGTGGGATCGTCGAAGTACGTCGATGAGGCTGGGCTCGCTTTGGGAAGTCCCCGAAAGCCGCGGACACGGACAGAGATTTTTGCTCGGATATACTGATTTTCGATGTAGACGGCTTCGTTGGTATTGACCTTGACTACCTGATGTTGCTTTTGATTGTAGGAGGGCCCGGCAGTGACGAGGAGCCGGTATTTGTCCACTTCCTGCTGTGTGGCCCCCTCACTTGAGGCGGATGAGCTGAGAAGGTTGTTGACCTGACTGAGCTTTTGTTTCACTGCGGCGGCCATGATGTCAACTCAGATGAAACTCTATTATCTGTCAGCAACTGAGATGGTTGGCGGTGAAGAAAGTCCGAAACACGATTGATTGATTGGGAAAATCATGAACGTCAGCCGAAGGTTTAGAAAATAGAGGCAAATTGATCGATACGTTGCCCGTGATCGGGCCATGACGAGCGATTTTCAAGCCGGCCAACTAAATTCAGGTACCAGTGTGCATCAAAATCCCACTATGCCGGCCTTTTCAATCCCGCGTCGCTGAGGTGGGGAATAAAAGTACTGCAGTCATCACCTGGATCCTTTTCCAAATACCATGGTCCTAAAAGCGCGAACATGGAACTGAGCATAAAGATGGAAATTTGAAATTGCTATTCCTTGCTAGGCCACAATTGAAATATTAAAAACATGACAAATCTTTGAACTGCGTATCGAGCAGGCTTATGCACAATCGATTATTCATTGAATTAGTTAGAGACGACCGAACTAGTGCAGCCGTGAGATATCCAGAGTCGTGATGTCGCTTCACATGGGAATCAGCAAACAGGTGCATGGGCCCAACTGGCCCTGTATCGTAAAGTACTTATAATATGCGTCATGAAATATATTCCGCAAAGAGAATGAGTGGGCCGAGAATGTTGTAAAAAGCCCGTGGCCGATGCAGTGGGTTCAACTGTCATCAGACCCGTCAGAATCATCATATTCGACATGTTCTTCATCGCTTGAATCGCCCTGGTATTCGTTGCCATAGTACTCGTGATCATCGAAGTCTTCGATGCTGCTGCTGGTATGTTCAGAGTCACTGTCTGGGATTTCTTCTGGTGTGGAAGGTTCAAGTGGGACCATTCTGGCTGCTGTGACGGACAAGGTCAGTATCGACATAGAGCAGAACAGCGCGTTGAGTCGGAGAACTCTGGCTGGATATTTCGAGCAGGCGGAGTAGAAATGCCGAACCTACCGGGATGACTGCGGAAGATGTAGAGGACTCCCTCGACGGCTCGGATGCGTCGCAGCAGCAATTCCGGCATCGGACGCTCCGTCCATATATCCCATTCTTTTGCCCAGCGTTCCTCTGCGTAGTGCTTGTGGAAGTCATAGGCGCAGCCGAAGTCGCGGAGAAGTCCCACGACGCCTTCGAGTGCGAGTGGCACTTGGTCTTCGTATCGAGCAGGTGCTAATGCGAAGCTGTAATGGGCTTCCGTTCGATAGATGGAGAAGCGGGGATGCGTTGCAGGTGACTGAGCCATCGCCATTGTGACTGGAGATGAGGAGCCCGTCCCAGAGTACACGGTGACTAAAACTGCCGAGTCCCCTTTGATGGTGGATAAAGATGGTGTCGTTCGTGATCGTGAATGGTAGACCTTTTCCGGCAAATGTCAAAAAATATTGTGCTAAGAATGAGGATGATCTCAAGAACTTGGTCAATCATGGAATATTCGCAATTCACCCAGCCGATGTCAGTGCCTTTTCAATCTTTTGCTGGCAAGGGCCCTTCGGCGGCCCCGACTGCTCGATTCTATCCTGACGCGGCCTATCTGCCAACGCAGTCGCAACGATTGGAGCAGATTCATGGCGCCACGTCCTCAACTTCAGGACTTCGAGCCGGAGACGCCCGAGCTGCTGGTCACCCGACAGGATACATGTGAGTGTGAGAAAAATTCCATCACCGCAACATATCAATCGAGAAGGTGCCACAGGGGTGGAGTGGTAGCGTTGATCTGAAGCAGCGTAGAGTGGAGAAGGCAGGTGGTCGCCATTGTGCCAGTGCCGGTGGGCCTGGCGACACGGCGGTACGACAATCGTGAAGGCCACCCGGTGCAGTAGACAAGAAGAACTCTGGGAGATGCAGAAGCCAATCGAGTGGAGGACTGGCTGGTTAACTGCTGGAATGCTGGTAGCAGCACAGCAACGTCATTGCCATGTGCTACGCCAAACCTCACAGCCACAGAGCACATACGCGACGGCTGCCTGCATGTACAGATCTGCGGAGGAATCTGTCATGGCTTGCATGATGCGCGCGGGGCGGAGATGCTTCCAGTCAGTCAGTACCCGGCGGGAGTTCTTTGTTCATAGCGCCTAGTCAGCTGGGCGCCCATGCACTTCGAAGACTTTCGCTTCAACATGCAGTACGACACTGGCCAAATTACAAATTTGCTTCTTCGACTGGCTGGAGCTACGCGCGACGCCAGTCACTTTGGTCCCTTGGATGTGTCGTTTGCACGTGTGGGCACACGGGGACAGGTTTTGAGGGATCAAACTCCTACAAGAGGCTGAGGCCAGCCTGCAGCCATCCGCGTTGGAGGTCTCATTGACTTTAGGGACCAATCAACGTACCATTGGAGCCTTGCGGTAGAATATGATAGGCTATATCACACCTCGTTGAGAGAAAATGTATGGGTGCTTGCAATTTGCCAGATTCCTCAACAGGAAATGCTTTCCAAATTGCCTAGATCCTTGGGAGCCATGTGCCCAATCACGGGTAGTCGCACTTGAAGGAGCGATCTTGTGCATGTTTATCCAATCTGCGATGTCACCTTCTTTGTATGAATCGCATTGGGAACTTGTCGTCGCAGAGGCGGAATGTAGGCCAGCATTTCAAATATTTTCGGTTGCTCCTCGGAGGGCTTCGAATACTGTCACCGCACGTTTGGGCTTCCGTGGTTCATGCTGAAGAAATGGCTTTCTGTCATCTTGTCCAAGCCGCCGTACTGTCCAAGCCAGCAATGACAATTCTGCGAGCAATATGCAGGGATTGTGTTCGGACAGCTGCATCGACAAGGGTCGCGGGGACAGTCGGGAATATAGCGGCGTGAGCGGGCAGCAGTCCCTGTGTGTCTTGAAATGCGAGCCGGGGCCGGTCGCCGAGAGGACGTGGGAGGGCCTTGGCCGGTCCCGACCCTCAGCGGGCTAATCTCGATAGCAGGGATATCGCCATTCACGTGACACCGCCACCCCCAATGCGGCATTTTGAGCAGGCGCTCCCAATCACATCGACCCATGGCTCCGAGGCCGGGTGCATAGCCATTAAAGTACGACATCTTCGATTCTCTCGCGAGAGATTTAACAACTTTGTAAACACTTTCCTCACCAGTCCTTACGGCCGTCTTCCGTCCTTACCACGGTCGATTTACGATTGCATACATATCAACTATTCAAACTGTTCACCAATACGGGCCATACTGTCGCCCACATAGTCTCCCAACACTGTACTGGAACGGCCAAACACCGCGGTTGCGGATTATACTTTGCCTGCGGGCATCTTTGAGTGAAATTGCAGGGTCACAGGACGATCATTGTCCAACATGACACAGACAGTAACGGCTACATATACTCTGACGGAGTCGCAAGAGGAGCCGACCTTTGCGAGTTCGTCAGGAGCGCAGTTCGAGATTACCCCCGATCGTGCACGGCAACGACGTCGACACTCATCCTACCAGCCACGATCATGGGCCATGGAGGCCGAGAACGTCCAAATCCTGGTCGATGACTTCCTGAGTGACCTGGGAAAGAGGTTGGAGATGGTGGAGACTTATGGCCACCTGAAGTTCGACGAGGGTGTCAAGCGCCTGCACGAGACTCTTCAAGCTGTGCATGATCGCTGTCTGCATGCCTCAGACGATCTGATCGACGCCGGTATGCGGCGGCACAAGATCCTGGTTGAGACACTAGAGGCCCACTACCGGGATGCACTGACGACTCGGGCATCCATGGAGCAACGGGTGCGCGAAGGCGTGCAGATGCTGGAGTCGCACCTTGCGAGCCTCGAGAAGCGAGCGTATGATTTGCACCAGGCTGGTCTCGCAGGTACGGCGCAGGATTTGCTCGACTCTGGCAAAGCCTACATGGACCAGACGTCTGCTAAGGCGGCCGAAATTGTGTCCGAGGTCGCCGACGCCGCGCGCCGCGCCGAGGAGCTCCTGAAGGTTAAGATTGACGCTGCCGTTGCGCATGCCCGCACACATGGTCTCATCACGTATGAGATGCTTCCGGAGCCTTGGCGAGTGAACCCGCATATCCTGCGCGGTTACCGCTTCAACCAGACGAAGCTGGATTGCGTACGGTCATGCTTCCGTTTGAGCAACGAAAGCTTCAACATCTGGTCTCACGGACTGGGATTCCTGCTTGTCTTGTCCCTTGCCTTCTACTTTTATCCGCGGACGGTTGCGTTTGCGGCTGCGACGCCCGTGGACTTGTTCATTGCAGGCTGCTTCTTCTTCGCTGCGTGCAAATGCATGATCTGCAGCACCATGTGGCATACCATGTCCTCCATTTCTAACCAAACGCTCATGGAACGGTTCGCCTGTGTCGATTACACTGGAATCTCGTTCTTGGTTGCTGCTTCCATCATGACCACCGAATACACGGCATTCTACTGCGAGCCCATCAGCCGCAGTATCTACCTGACCGCAACCTTCGTCCTCGGTGTTCTCGGAACGATCTTGCCATGGCACCCGACGTTCAACCGCGCGGACATGTCCTGGCTGCGCGTCGGCTTCTTCGTCTCCCTCGCCGCGACTGGCTTCGTGCCGATCGCGCAGCTGACCTGGGAGCGCGGCTGGACTGCCACCGCGTACTTCTACGCGCCGATCCTTGAGTCCATCACCGTGTACCTCGTCGGTGCGTGCCTCTACGCCGCCAAGATCCCGGAGATCTTCCTGCCAGGTTGGTTCGATTACTTCGGTTGCTCGCACAACATCTGGCACGTGGCGGTCCTGGGTGGCATTCTGTTCCACTACAATGCCATGCAGAGCTTCTTCGGAGATGCCATCCGGCGAGCGCAGTATGGAGAGTGTTCGGTTTATTAGCGAGCGAGCGCGCGTGCATGCTGGGTTTCTTGCTTTTTTACCTTCCCCGGCCTTTTTCGATTCTCCAAAATAGATGAGTCTGGCATTTACGATTTTTACTCTTTGCCGCAACCCTTACGGGTAGGCCAAACGATGTGCTTTTTGGCTCTTCAACAGTAGAAATGCTTGGATTTTGGTTGCCAACGGTACCAAAGGTATGTTGCATGTTACAGTGGCACCGAATGATTACTTCAACTCATTCATGGGAAGTAGCCTGATAGGCAGGTGGGAATCAGATATCTTTTGACCTTACAAAAGCTGTTCTCAGCCTTTCTGAAATGTGACCGAAAGTCATTTCTCATGAGCTACTATTAAACTTGACATATTCCTCTGCGTCCCGCCTGTCTCCTCCATCTATACAGCATACCCACCGCTGTTGAGCTGCCTCGGCTCGCCCGCCGCCTCAAATGTGCCATTCGGTAATAAGCGCAACTGCTGCGCCGAGCTCAGACCGGGCGCGACCCAGGTGACGTTGCTGCCGCCTTGCGCCAGGTACGCGACGGTGCGGTTGTCGTACGCGTACTCGAACGAGACTTGGTTCGGCACGAGCTGATCGTGCAAGCGCGGCTGCGCGAGCGCCTGCGCTGCTGTCATGTTCTGGTCGAGTACGTGCCAGAGGTTCTGCAGAACGGCAGTGATGATTCTGAGGGAAGAAAGTGGTGGTCAGTTTATGCACATTGGGGTTATGAGTTTCAGATGGAGAGCGGGCTTACCGGCTGCCACCAGCGGCACTGGCAACGAAGTAGAGCGAGCCGTCTGCGTGCTCGACGATCGTCGGCGTGATGGAGCTCAGGGGTCGCTTGCCGGGTCGGATGAAGTTCGAGGGGCTTGGGATATAGCCGAAAGCGTTCGATGATCCGGGGATGCTGTTCGTACGTACTTGGTCAGTTTGATCTTGCATATGTGAGGGGGTTGGAGTATTGTCAAGGGCGCCATACCTGAAATCATTCATCTCATTGTTGAGAATCACGCCAGTCTCGGGCACCATCAAATGCGATCCGAATAGCAGGTTGACCGTCGTTGTCAGAGCGATCGCCAGACCCGATTTATCGGCCGTCACGACGGCACTCGTGCCGGGTGTCACCAGACTCTCGAAGCCCTGCGGGTCATACGCGGAGACATTCAGCGTATTGATTGGCTGGATCTTGGCCCGAACGGCGTCAGCGGTGGCCTGGCTCAGCATACTAGCCTGATACGCATCCATGCCCTCGACGAACGAAGGGTCACCGAGCTGCGTGCGCTGACCGTACGCAAATCGCATCGCCTCGTTGACGAAGTGCGTGGACTGGTTGAGGGTCGCCGCTTCCCCGATGTCCGGGTATCCGGCGAGGATGTTCATGGCGGAGAGGCCAACAGCACCCGAAGAGGGAGCGCCGCAGCCGTGAATCGTGTAGTCGCGGTATTTGATACTGAGAGGAGCCCGAATTGCCGCGGTATAGTTGCGCAGATCGGCGAGCGTCATGGTACCGTTGGCGCGCTGCAGCGTTTGAATTGTGGCAGCGGCGATTGGACCCGTGTAAAAGGCATCCGGGCCGCGCTCGGCGATCGCAGTCAGTGTGTCGGCATATCGGCGCCGGGTGAGCGTGTCGCCCAGGCCAACGAGAGTGCCGTTGGGCGCGAAATCAATTGCCCTGATGAGCATTCTTTAGTATGCGACTGCCGACACAGACAATAGTGGAATCTCGCACTTACCATGTTGGATCGTCGATTAGAAAATTGCCGACCTCTCCTGCCACTGCCGATGCCATATACCGAACCAGATCCTGCGTCACCGGGAATCCATTGCGAGCCACTTCGGCCGCGGGCGTGACGAGTCGCTTCCAGGGCAAGGACCCATACTTCTGGTGAAGGTGTGACAGCCCGCGAAGCTCACCGGGCACACCGCTCGCCAGTCCGCCGAAGATGCTGGCATTGACGTTATTGTTGTACATGTCCTGGAAGGCGGCCGCCGGCGCCGTCTCGCGGAAGTCAATGAACTCATAGCTGCCATTGCCGCTTCGAACGAGCATCTATCGGTCTGTGATCAGTGATCCTGTATTACTCTAGTTCGCACATGGCTGTGCTTACGAAGCCACCACCGCCAATACCACTGTGAACGATCAGTAACGATCCCAGCGCAATTTGCATCGATCGACCTCTTACCTGTGATACATGCCAATCACACCAACGCACAGGACAGTTGCAACCAGACTATCGGCCGCATTACCGCCGTCGAGGAGGACATCGGTTCCTGTAGTTGATACCAATCAGCATGTAAACTTTTGCGATGGCGTCGACCCTGGAATCTGCCCATACCGATTTTGGAGCAGATGCTCGACTCAGATGCAACTGCACCGAGTTTATTCCCATCCGGATCCTGTGCCGTCGGTGGTTGTGCTGGCGGCGATGCATGCGGCGGTGCTGCTCCGCCAGGTGATCCATAGCCGGGTGGTCCTCCGGCCGATGGTGGTCCACCAGCACCAGGCGGACCGCCTTGGGGGTGCGGGAAAGCGCCCCAGCCGCCGCCATTATTCCAACCGCCGCCAGAAGCCGACGCCTGTTGGAGCAACAACGGGAGCAGTGTCACCGCGACCTTGAACCCGACCATAATGAACTACCTGACGAGGGTAGAAGAGAGAGGACGAACAGCAAATCTGCGCAAAGCAAATCACGGAACGATTGGGAGGTTGGAGGAAGTCTGATATCGAGTTGTGATCCAATGAATAATCTTTATCGAGTTCCGCGGACGGCCCTAAGCCAGTTCGGTCGCGCGTGCCCATGAAAAATGACATCGTCTGGCTTCGAAGGATCACATCAACCGAAGCCACAATCGCGCGGCGCGATAAACAAGCTTCCCCCATAGCTTGACAAATGTCTTGCAGTTTTATCGCTGCTAATATATTGATTGTAAAGGAAACAAGCATTTTAATGTCATAGTTGCGATGCATGTGTATTTTGATAATGCTCGCGATTCACGCAACACTCGCGATTCACGCAACACTCTCCGTACACAAAAGCCTATCGGATACTAATAACTTCTGGTTGCCACTGATCACTATCGACAAGTTCGCCGTCCATGATACCATGGATGTAGACCTCACCGAGAATCTTCACTCGCGGCGTCGGCTTGATCGAGTTCAGTCGTCGCCCTGCGTATGGCATACGTGCACCAGCAAAAACCACGATGGCATCGTTCTGCTCCAGATGTGGTGAGCCAAGGCCAAAGTAGCCCTCTTTCGTCTTGAAGAATGCATAGTTCTCGAGCTTCCTTCTCAACTCGACCTCATATTCGTCTGGCTCCGGGTAAAAGTATCGCATGACTTCGGTTGGCTGCCAGTTCGAGAAGTAGTAGTCCTTCGAAGTCGAAGCCGGACTGGCCTTCAACACCGAGCTGAGGGGCAATACATCATGTGAAATGGTCTGCTCCTTGCAATCTTCCTTATGAGCCTCAGAAGCCAATGGGGGACCGCGCTTATGGGCCTCTCCTTGCGGCGCTGGTGGTTCGCAATCTTGCACGTGTGTCAACGCCTGGCCCTTTTCGACTTCATCCAAGATCGTCGCCAGTCGTGACCACTTCTCAGCATTGGGAAGTGCCATCAGTTGGTCAAAGACGGCGAACTTCCAAGGCGTGAAGCGCTCGATCGGCTGCATGAGCCGACGGTCGTCCACAACCTTGCGTGTTGCAGCCTCGAGTCGCATTCTCAGAGACTTGTGGAGAAGTTGAGCAGCAGAGCGAGCTCCGAGGCGCTTTCCCAAGAAGCAGTCCGCCATGAGTGTCCGCGCCAAGGCAGTGAAGAAATTCTCACCGGTACTAGGATACTCGACGTTCCCAGCATTGAGTACATCTAGGAGGATATCGACAACAACGTTCGAGCCACTATTGAAAACGACCTCAATAGAATCCAAGAATACTGCGCCGCTTTCTACAAGCAAAAGTTCTGATGGCGTCACGACGAGTTGTGGTGTAGAAGAGCCGCCGGCTGCATACGTATGATTCTCATCGGCCATAAGGAGGCTGCGAGACGTCGATTTGGTGAAATGGGGAACCCATGACGGCAAGTAGACCCAATCTAGTTGATCGTCCAGGGGGCCATTATGCGCGAACGAGAACGCCCCGAGGCCTTCCTCCTGCAGTAATCTGATACCACAATGTACAAATGTTTCTCTTACTTCCGCTGAATAATCCGGTCGATCGAGCAAGCTAGACTCATACCGCTCCGGGTACTTAACAATGGCGCCGGTCCTGGGCTGGGTGGCTTCCAGCTGAGAACTCTTGAGCAAGCCCAAGCCGGCATAAACCAGATCTCTCGGATCAGTAGCTTGACGGCCAGCAGCGGAGCTTAGATGATCAGCAAGTGACCACCTTTCGCGGCTGCGGTAGACTTTGCGACTACTTAGCAGACCATCGACCGGGACTCTCAAACCAAGGAGCCAATCTGAAAGTGGCGGTTGAAGTGATAGATAGTTGAGCTCAATCGCCTCCTCTAGTTCGCCCGGCGATATCTGATGTGAGCCGACGAGAAAGTCTAGATTGGGAGGCAGCAGAGCCTCCTGCACAATCCACACACGGCTGAAATATGATCGCAAAAGGAGATACAGCCGTGCAGCACCTCGCAGAGTCGAGATCGGATCGCTGCTTCGTATGTCGGAATCGCTCAACTTTAGATGCGCACTACCCATGATGCGAGCATCATCCAGAATCAGAGGACAGGGTCCGAGCCAGGCGATCACACGGCTAGCAGCAGTGTAGATATCCGGCATGAGGAGAATCTGCTGATTTCGCTCGTCGATATCTTGCTGGTTTATACAAATTGCATCGATCCAGTACCGCGCATCGCCCTTTTGTTGCTGCCGGAGCTCCCGGAGGAGCTCGTACAGATTCTCCTGCACGTGGATGATTTTGCCGTTGCATACAATGGCATGCTGCTTTTCCATACGTATCGTATATTTGAGTGCGAGCTCAAGCCATGGGGCACTTGGGGCGGCGGTCTCCTCCGCGTCGTCATTCTTTTTGGAAGTATCTAGCCCCGGAATGAGCGAGACGATGACAATGAATAGCGGAGGGATAAATGTCCAGATGCCCCAAGACACCCAGACGATTGCGGGTCCGATCCCGGGCCAGAGCCGATTCCTCGTCCACGTGTATGAAGTGGCAATGAAGTCCGGGTTGTCGTTGAGGGTCACGGTTTCCAGTTCGCAATACAGGGCACTTGTCCTTCTTCCAGGCAAAATGGTCAACAATCGAATATCGCTGCGATTTTTCAGTTGTTCGTACCCAAGGCTTGGCCGATTTATGGCGTGTCTCCTTCCTTGAACGTTATGCCATAGCTCTTGGGATGCAAAAAACACTCTCCGGGTCACGAATCGAGGCAGTCGTTTGAGTAGTTTGGCACCAAAACCTAGAAGAATCCAGAGCCATAGCACCAAGAACACAACGGTGGAAAGTGCGACTTCAACCCAAAAGTATGCTCCGTCCGCGAAGTGGCCCATTAGAGCGTCTTCTCAGTCATTTCTTGTGTAATTGTTAGTCTCCAGGATTATTCGTCGGCTACTTCGTTCTCTTTGAAACGTTCACAGGCGGTTTGCTTCTAGGACCTGCAAGCTTCTGCTTGGATATGCATGATTGCACATTGTCAAGACAATGTTGAGGGGAGATTACAACCTCGGCCTTGGCTGCGATTCTAATCTTTAAATTAAAGTACCTACCTACCTAGGTAGTTGCATACGCTGCTTAACTCAGCTGTTGATTTACTTCTACGCGACAACGTGTAATTCCTGTTCAGAATACTTAAAACAAGGACTAGCAAGTGGCGTTCCGAATGATATATATCTTCGATTCTCAAGAAAATTTTTTCGTATTAGCTTGGATTGTTATCCGTCGGATGTTCACTGTAATATGTAGTGTCGCGAATATTGTTTATCATGGTCACCTGGCATTGATTGACCCACGAGCCAAGCGGTGCGGGATGCGCTCATCGCAGGCTGCTAAAGCACCCTTTAGATTTTGAATGCAGCGGCTAGACGCCAAGCACACCGTCATCCATCATTCACTTCTGGCCACGATATCAAAGAAGGCCGCCTGCTCGTCTGCCAATTGGACCGACCAACCTCCACCATGGCTCAGGTAAGCCGAGGTCATTTGAAAAGACGTCTTCAATCCCAAGCTCACCACTATACTGTAGAAATCATTAAAGGCCCAAGCGGCGCGCAACACAGCCAAACTGAACCAGACTCATTTGATTGCGTTGGGTGTCAATCTCTGCTACGTCCTGCTGCGATTCGCCTTCTTCCAGCGCAAGCTGCTGCCGTACATCGTCCTGACCTTTCCATCCTGGATCATCGAGTTCTGGTTTGAACGCATCGGCCGCCCGAGCTATTCGGAGACGGCTAACGGCAAGGAACTCCGCCGCGCCGGTGAGGATCTCGAGGCCAAAGGACTGACAGAGTGGATGTGGGACGTTATCTACTGGACCTGGGCCTGCATTGTGCTCGTGACCCTCCTCGGCGACTGGGCGTGGTGGCTATATGCCGCGGTGCCGCTATACAGCGGCTATCTCGCATTCACCACCTATACAGGCATGCGGAAGGGCATGGGCGGATTGATGGGCGGCGGTGCTGGCGATCAAGCTGGGGCCGCGCAGGGCCAGAGCAAGCGCCAGAGCAAGCTGGAGAAGCGTGGGCAGCGTGTGCAGTATCGATGAATTGACGCGGATGGAGGTTTCGGGGTTTCGGCATAGAAGATGACCGCGGGTTAGACGTCGTTACAAGACATGCGTCCACGTGCCTGTTGTGCCGTAAATACACCATCATAATATCCATCGTACTGCTACAGTATTGCTACGCAGTGAATAATAGATCTAGCGAACAAAGTTCAGCTCCGCCCAGGCACGCCAGAGACCTGCCTCAATGGTGGGGGCTTGGACGACCAACCAACACGTAACTTACACCAGGCGGAAGTAGGCCGCCGTATAATCTTGCCCAGTATCTTAGCAGCACCGCCGCCGCCGCATACGCATTGGACGTTGAGCGTATACCTTCTTGTTCCTTCTTATCCTTGGCTGTACAGTTTCCTGGAACAGGCGAGTCCAGCAGCGATATGACACCGCTGCCTCCTTGAAGTGCTCCGTCTACTGTGTATCTCGAATTTACATCGCCATGCATTGATCACTTACCCTTGAGGTTGCGCCGTGTCTTTTCCGTTTGGCGAGTCCCACAAGGCACCCACGCACGATCTGGAAACAAAAGAGACTGGGCGAGAAGATTAGGAGGCACGTCACCAGGTTGATATCTCGCGGGAGCCGTCGCCGACAATCTCACCATCACCACCGACCCCGCTGCTTCCGCCGCCATGTCCGCCGCCCAGGGACCCCAGCCGCCAGGCACCTTCCTGCCCGGCACCAAGGTCACCGTGGGCAGCCACCGGGTCACGATCGAGAAGTATCTGTCCGAGGGTGGCTTCGCGCACGTCTACGTCGTGCGGGTACCGCGCGACAACAACAAATATGAGCTGGCGGTGCTCAAGCGGGTGGCCGTGCCGGACAAGGCACATCTCGCGGCGATGCGCACCGAGGTCGAGACGATGAAGCGCCTGCGCGGCCACCGCCACATCGTCACCTACCTCGACAGCCATGCCAGCGGCCTGTCGGGGCCGCAGGGCGGCTACGAGGTCTTCCTGCTCATGGAGTACTGCGCCGGCGGCGGTCTGATCGATTTCATGAACACGCGCCTGCAGCATCGCCTCACCGAGCCGGAGATTCTGAAGATCTTCGCGGATGTGGCTGAGGGTGTGGCCGCGATGCACTACCTGAAGCCGCCGCTCTTGCACCGAGATCTCAAGGTGGAGAATGTGTTGATCTCGAAGGATGGAAAGGGGGAGGGAGGACCATTATACAAAGTGTGCGACTTTGGCAGCGCCGCCATACCCTGCCCAGCTGCGACAACTGCAGAGGAAGGCCGACGGATAGAAGAGGATGTTCAGAAGCACACCACATTTCAATACCGGAGCCCGGAAATGATTGACGTCTGGCGGAAACACCCCATCGACGAGAAATCGGACATATGGGCCCTCGGGGTGCTGCTGTACAAGCTCTGCTACTACACCACGCCCTTTGAGGACGTCGGGCAGATGGCCATCCTCAACGCCTCCTTCAAATACCCACCCTACCCGGCCTTTTCCGAAAGGATGAAGAAGTTGATCGGCTGGATGCTGAAGGAGGATCCGCGCCGGCGGCCGACCATCTTCCAAGTCGTGCAGGAAGTCTGCTCTATGCGGGGGACTGCATGTCCTATCAAGGACATTTACGCCAATCGTACGGCCTCCGAGGCGCGGCGCAATGCTGCTCTGCCGCCGGTGAAGGATGCGGCAGCAGCGGCACCTGCGATCGGCTTGACTAAGGCTGCTCCGGAGGTACAGAAGCAGCCCATCCCAGATATCGCTCCCATGCGTCGTGGCCGACCAGGTGCCGCACCCGCTCCGACAGCTGCGACTGCGACTGCCCCCAACTCGGCGCGAGGAGACCCGTTCGCCGCGCTGGACTCGAAGAATTTTGACGTACGCGCTGGCGCGGTCGATGAGCTCTCCAAACGATTTCCATCACTGGAGGAGTTCTCAATCACACAAGGTGGTGGTGCCAAAAAGTTCGCATTCTCAAATTCCGCCGCGTCACCACCAAGTGGCGATAATAAAGCTCCGCTGAACGAACGAGTCACGAACGCACTTGCTGACGAAGTCTTTTCAAAACCAACTGCCAAGTCAAGCGCAACTGCAGAGCGAGCACCGGCGCAGCCTCCTCGGCCAGTCCAAAAAAATCCTGCGACTGGTGCCAAGGTACCACCGACTGTACCGGTCAAGGAGTTGCGACAAGCACCCGCATCACAGTCGATTACAGGCTCACGAATCGGCAGCGGCTATCGTGATACGGGTACAGGAACCTCGCCACCCTTGCCGCCAAAGTCAACGCTGCCAGAGGTCAGCAGTCGTCCAATCTGGAAGGTACCGGAGAAGTCCTCCTCGCCACGGTTCCCTGCACAGCTGCAGAACACCGGTGGCCTTCTACGGCCAGGGACTACTGATCTCCATCGATCGAAATCCCAGACAGATAGCACAACCGGGGCGAGTCTCGCCAAAAGCGGTGCATTCACAGGCTCGAACCGTCCTTCTCTCGAGGGCCAACGACCTTCTGCGCGTGATCTTGAAGAACCCTCCACAGGTCGAGACCTGTCTGCGGACTCTCGTGGCCGCGTCACAAGCATGTTCGTCAGCGATATGGACTATTTACGCAGCCAAGAGCAGTCGCGAAGCAAGCGGCCCTCCATGGAAAGCCGTCGGCATAGCCGGCAAGCCTCATGGACCCGAGAGCCACAACAATCGGACGAAAGCAACAACAAGAGGAATAGTAATACACAGGAGGATCAATTCGACGACAACGACCTCCTGCGACCGACGGATGAGGGTGGCCTGATGCGGAAAGCGTCAGGCGGCAAGAAACACGGGCACCAGAAGCGGTCGAGCATGAGCGCCCTCGGCGAGCGGCTGAAGGGCGGCTTCAGCGATGCTTTCAAGCGTGGCTGGGGCCCGGAGCAGCAGCAGGATCTCGCGCTCATCACGCCCACACCCGGTGATCACGATGACGACAGCGAGCCTCGTCTGCTGTCTCCGATCGCAGGCTCCGAGGCTGCACTCAGTCGCAACTCGGACTTCGACTCCACACTCGACGAGACGGAGGATCTCCCGCCGGAGGTGCGCCGCGAGCTGGAACGCCAGCGGCTCAGTCAAGAGGAGCGCCGAGTTGCAGAGGCTGCGGCCGAGCACCGCGCGCGGGCCGCTGCGCAAGGCACGGGCTCTGGAGCGCCGACGACGCGGGCGAACGCGATCCAGCAGCGTGTGGAGAATTTCCTACGAGAAGGTCGCCAATCACCGGCGCCGAAGAAGACGGCATCCGGCTACGGTCACTACTCTGACGCCGCGCATGCTGCCACCAGCGATGAGCCCACTGCCGCCCAGCAGGCTGCGAGCCCGATCATTCCGACCTGGACCGCGCCTCCGATCGCAGCGCAAAAACCGGCAGTCGCTTCTGCGTCTGTCACGGGCAATATCGCG
The DNA here is from genome assembly GCA_002368545.1 of Ramichloridium luteum. Taxonomy (NCBI): domain Eukaryota; kingdom Fungi; phylum Ascomycota; class Dothideomycetes; order Mycosphaerellales; family Dissoconiaceae; genus Ramichloridium; species Ramichloridium luteum. Next base: position 35,709 of record MTSC01000047.1, on the reverse strand, counting down.
CCTGCGTCGAAAAACCCGTACCCAGCCAAACCGAAGCCGATCCCACAGTCGCAAGCACCGGTCGCTCGCGCCGTGCCACAGACCGTCAACGCAGCTTTCTCGCCGCCTCACCACACCACGTCTGCGCCTGCTCAGCTGTCGACCACGCCTACACAACCACCACTCGCCCGCGGACCTGGTGGTCCTGCAGCTGTCGCACGACCCAGCGCGCCGCCGAAACCCAAAGGTCTGCGTACTGGCGGTGGTGTACCGACATCGACCTGGCCTCCCCCGAACGCACAGCCTACATCACCGCCGGAAGACATCGCGAGCCCTGCGGCGTACGCTGTACCGAAGCCCTCCGGTGGCCTCGCTGCGCTCTTGGCCAAGGATCTGGAGGGCGTTCCGGACTATCCACCGCGGGGCAGTAGTATGCAGCCACAGCAGCAGCAGCCACCTTCCGGCCCGGCACAGACGCTCGCGCAGGGAAAGTTGCCCGTCGGTCCGGATATCGACGAGATGGAGGACTTCTCCAAACGATATCCTTCGCTGAGCGGGATCGAAATGGTGGAGACGGAGATCTCGGGTGGAGATTCCAGGAGGCGGGTAAGGAATGTTTGATGGCATGCAGTGGTCCGGAATCATCTAAAAATGGTGGCGGATGCACAGATGGAGGAAGTCAGTGATCGAGTAAGCAACTGGATAGAATATGTTGTCGAATGCAACGAGATCTTGACCCGCCATGCCATGAAAGTTTCGGACTTTTTGTTGAATATGTTGCATCACTCACGTACATTGCGTAAAATTTGTGATGCTGGTCAATTGGCCGTGGTTCTAATGTCTAAAACGTGATCGTACATCTCCTGTCGTTCTCACTAACGTGCGCCGGATACTGCAGGCAAAATCGCAGAACCCCCACAGCCCTCTCCCTGGCGAGCAAATAAAAGTACACAATGGCGGCCGTGGCCCCGCCCATTGATATCCCTTCGCTCCAAGACTCACGGCACCTTCTCCGCCTGCTCGAGCAGCTCCTCGATTTTGAAGCTAGGGTCGCCGCCACTGAACTGCTCCATCAACCTATTCCGACTTTCCGCATTCTCCTTCGCAATCTCCGAATGCGCCTCGAAGCCATAGAACTTCTGCAGGCACATGAGCAACCACTTCCCCTCATCTACCGACACGCCGCGATTCTCCTGCACGCGGCCCTCCAACAGCACCAACCCATTCGGGCTCTCGAGATCCAAATGATGCGTGACCGTCGTGTGCGGCTGCGCGAACTCGCCGCGCAGCTTGAATTCCGCGAGCTGTGTGAAGAGCACCGTCGCGGTCGTCGCGGTCGGGAAGGTCCACTGCAGGAAGTGGATCTCCGCGCCCTGGCCCTCGCGCGGGATCGGCAGAATGAATTGTGGGTGTTTGCGCGCCTTGGCCGCGATGCGTCGGTATGTCGCGGCCGGCATCAGCGCGCAGAGGCTCTGCGCATCGCGCACGTGGCTCAGGCGCCAGACGCGCTCGATTTCGGTCTCGGGCAGCGCGGAGAGCTTCTCGACGTCGACGAAGTCGGAGAGCGTTTTGACTTTGGCGCCCTTTTTGACATTTTGTGATGATGTTTCTGATGGCGAGGGAGGCAGTGTTGGGGGCGGCGGCGGTTGGAAGGGAATGCTGGACGAGGCCTCGGGAGGCGTGGGTGGTTGCGCATCCAGTGGTGCGTTCGCCCCAGGCACAATCGCCTTTTGTCGGAGCTCCTTGATCTTCTCCGAGTAGACCTCTTTCAGTTCATTGACATCCTTGAGTCCCTTCTCCCGCGCCTTCTGGTCCAGCTTCTCTTTATACCGGTCCTGCACTTTGGTGGGCGATTGGTGGGCGGCGAAGAAGCGGACATCGTGGACTTGCGCCCATCGTCGTTGGTAGCATCGAAAGGATGTCTGCGTGGTCCCGCTGCATCTCCGGAGGAGAAGCGCCGATGCCTTTGTTGAAGCCATTACAGCACTCCGCGAAGGTATGTGATGACCTTCGCAGGCGTGGTTGCGATGAAGTCGGTGGTGATGATCGACCATGCGGAGTGCCATGCGTGCCATTCGTGCCATGCAACCCTAAGCCGACCTCCGTGAACCCTGATCTGCCACTAAGATTTTGGCTATCGTCATGCATCTGCGCTCGCTGTAGATGGCCATCAGGTACTCATCAATCAAGAAGATATAGATCAGATGACACATCTCGCCATTCGCCGCCTAAACATCTCATGATGACCGGAGCCCCCGCTTACAATGCTCTGAAGTCCTCATTTTTCACGCGGTCGCTGGCAGTCCGCGTCACGAATCCAGCAACATTGGTCAGAGCTCGCCACAGCAGCAGCACTGCGACAACGAGCGCCAATACTTCAGACCAAAAAGCACGACCATTATCCGCTGCGCAGAAGAAGTACCTCGATGCAGCGCTACGCGTCAACCAAGCCGGCGAGCTTGCCGCTACTCTCATTTACACGGCGCAATCACCGCCAGTCGTGAAGGCTCACCCGCAACTTCGGCCACTGATGAAGCACATGTACGACCAGGAGGCCGGACATTTCGACACATTCAACGGCCTGCTCGCCAAGCATCGCATCCGTCCGACGGCCATGTATCCAGTCTGGCATGCCGCGGCGACGACACTGGGTTGGGCCACCGGTGTCCTCGGCCGGGAGGCTGCCATGGCTTGTACCGAAGCCGTCGAGACTGAGATTGGCGACCACTACAACAGCCAAGTCCGTGAGCTACTCTCTTGGTTCCGCGATATGGAGGAGCGAGGGGAGGAGCCTGGCGAGGAGTTGCGCGATCTGGTTGCTCGCATCCGCACGATCCGCGATGAAGAACTGGAGCATCTCGATCATGCGGTCGAGAACGATGCCAAACAGGCGCGGCCGTATGAATTGCTTACGGGTGTGATTCGGGCAGGTTGCCGGGGTGCGATCTGGGTCAGTGAACGGGTTTGATGTCTGCGTCCCTGGGCTGGATTGCCAGACTGCAAGGGTCCTTCATGAGGAGGCCATAGAATCTCGAGACCAAGGACTGTATAGCAGAAGACTTTAATGCGTGCTAGACCTCTTCGTCGCTGTTCCCGTGTCTCTGCTCTCGACACATTCGCACATGACTCGTGACTCGTGTATGTGCCTGACAAGATATCGGTTGTAGTCATATGCGCTTGCGTTCTTGGTTCTAGAAGACCGCATAGGCTTTCCTTTCCTGGACTGAACCTGCGGGGAAAGCTGCTGTGACAAGCGCGCGCCGCCGCGTCGGCGAGTCGGCGACAAGCGGCGTGATAGATAAAGTGACGATGCTCCGGGCCTATCAAAGTCATTAAAACCCTCGTTCTGCCCTCGCGCAAGACTTTCCCACGTTCACACTCGTTATCTTGCGCGGGAGGGACGGCCTGTCGTGTCTACATGCTTCGGAACAGTCGCACGTCAACGACGACGCATTGCAACGCGAAGAGAGCAAGATGTTACCTCCATTTGATTACTTCCAGCATCGCGCAGCCTGGTAAGCCCTGACCTTCCATTGAGCTCCAGTCCTTTGCCCAGCTTATCGCCATTGGGAAGCGAGCTTCCTTCTTTTGTTTCACTTGACAACCTGATCTATTGTCAAAAACTTACAATGTTTCGAGAACGCCATCATGTACATGCGCAAGTCGCATGAACGATATCGTCGCTGAATCCCCAATCTGAACATAATGGATTCTTGTCGGACACCACCCAACTGACCGCTCACATATAGCAAGCGCAAACAGGATGAGCGTGCAACACGCATTGCCAACCTTCCGCAGGAGTACCATCAGCCATTGAGCGCCGCCGACCGCACCATCCTCACCGCGCCAATCGAGGATCTCGTCTCACAAGTCCAAAGCAACGAGCTCCCGGCGCTCGATGTGCTCCGCACGTACGGCAAAGCTGCCGTCAAGGCACAAGCAAAAACCAATTCCGTCACCGAAGTCATGATCGCGGAGGCAGAACAATGGCTACAAAAGGATCAGATCAACCTCACCGGACCGCTGGCCGGGATACCGGTCAGTCTGAAGGATAGCATCGCCGTTGGAGGGTTCGACAGCTCTGTGGGATACTCGAGCAAGACCGGCCAGCCGATGAAGGAGGACGGCGCCATCGTGCGCATGCTCAAGGATGCCGGTGCAGTGCCGTTCGTCAAGACCGCGCTGCCGATCACGCTCTTGAGCTTCGAAAGCTTCAATGACGTCTGGGGCCGAGCATTGAACCCGCACAACACCAAGTACTCACCGGGAGGAAGCACGGGCGGTGAGGGAGCGATCCTGGCATTCGGTGGTAGCCGCATTGGCATTGGATCCGATGTGGCTGGGTCCGTACGCGCCCCTGCACATTATTCTGGCTGCTACAGCTTGCGATGTAGCACGGGTCGCTGGCCCAAACTCGGTGTCAGCACTTCAATGCCTGGTCAGGAGGGCATTCCTTCAGTCTTCTCACCGATGGCCCGGACGCTTGCCGACCTCTCTTACTTCACGCGATCGTTCATTCAGATGCAACCTTGGAAGTATGATCCCTCCGTCCACCCGCTCGCCTGGCGATCGAAGGTGTCAGAAGAGTACAAAGACAAGAAGAAGCTCAAGATCGGTATCATGCGTACTGACGGTGTTGTCAACCCTGCGCCTGCCTGTGCGCGTGCTCTGGAAATGTCTGCTGCCGCCTTCAGAGCGCAAGGCCATGAAGTCTTCGACGTGACCCCACCGAGTGCACTCGAGGCGATGGTCATCGCCAGCAACCTCCTGAACGCCGACGGCACGCGGACCTTCCGTTCATACTTCCGCACCGGCGAATCCGACGACCCCGGCGCCCGGCAATTCGGCCGCTACATGCGCCTGCCCCGACTCGTCAAATGGTTCCACTGGCTCTACGTCAAGTACATCCAGCGCGACCCCGTCTGGGCCGCGCTGATCGCCCACTGGCACGAGAAATCCGCCGCGGAGAACTGGCAATGGGTGACCCGGCGCGAGCTCTACCGCGCCGACTTCCACGCCTGGTGGAACTCCTTCGGCGCCTTCGGCGACGGCCTCGACGTGCTCCTGACCCCGCCGAACGCCACGCCCGCGGTGCCCCACAACGGCATGGCCTCCGCCGCCGCCGCCTGCGGCTACACTTTCCTCTTCAACCTGCTCGATTACACCGCGGGCATCGTGCCCGTGACGCATGTCGATCCCGTCCGGGATGCGTTGCCCGCGAGCGTGGATGTGCGCCGCATGAACGGCGTGGCCCGCGGCGCGTATAAACATTACGATGCTGTCGCCATGGCGGGACTGCCAGTCGCAGTGCAGGTCGTCGGTCGCCGGTTGGAGGAAGAGAAAGTGCTGGCGATCATGGAACGATTGGAGGATGCGCTGGACGTGCGGGGAGAGCGGTATGAGTTGCTGCCTTTGCCTTCGGATTAGCGCTTGTGATGTGAGGGAGCAACTTGCGGAGAGCAGGACCATCAATATAGGTCGGAGCAGTCACTGCAGCGTGCGCATACGAAGACGTTGAGGAGTGGAGCAGACAGCATTGCAATTGCATCCTCTTTTGATGTCGTTTGTTCCTCCAAGCCAGCCTCTTATGACGCGCTGCTGTCCAAGCAATTGATGAGAAACCACAATATCCGATCAGATTTCACGATCGTATAAGATCGACTTGCTACATTGTTCACGGCCGCATGAAACCTTAACGGCGTTGCAAAAATGCTCACGAACAAGAGACCTCTGTGAAATTCCACATTGTACGCGTGGAAGATGTGCATACAGCCGAATGCGACATGTTATGGAGTCGTGTTTAATTCTTATTACATGGATGAACCTGCTGCTGGGTGGGATTTTGTCCCTAGTATGTACTGCGTATCAGCAGAATAACAGCCCCTTTCCATACCCGCCCCTCCAAAACCCTTGCCTGCTCCCTGCGTTCAAATCCACCTGCGGCCCCCCGACATGTTGCAAAACCCAAGAGCAAAGAACCAAGAAAAGATATCAAACATCCGCCACACAAAACTGGCCCTCCCGCCGGTGCGAAAAATCTTGCTTTTTTGGAAAAGAAAAAAAAAACGCCGCCATTTTGTTCTGGGTATCGTTGTTCTTCCGCTAAGATGCCGTGAAAATCGAAATTTGCCGCCATGAACCCACAAGTCGTCGTGTCGACCAAGGTTGTCCTTCCCATTGAAGATGTTCTTGAAGTAAAGCGCTCCGGCCGTGATGTGATATTCGTATTCGTGATCGCTTCATTCGGGCCGCGGGCCGAGAATGTGACGAGGAGGTAAGAAGGAAGATTCTCCTCGCCGTCGTCGCCGCCACCGCCGTCGTGCTCGTGGATCGCCAGCTAATCCGTGAAGGGCGGAGGATTCTCACTTTCCGCCGTCGCCGCCGCCGCCGCACCAGCACTTGACGCCCCGCTGCCCGCATTCCCATCCAGATCCAACGGCACGATCTCCTCCTGGCTCTCGCGCCACTCGCCGACCGTCACGGCGCCGCCGGCGTAGTGCGGCGGGCTCTCCGGCACGTCCTCGTACATCGGCGGGGCCTCGTCGTCCCACGCGATGCCGAGGCCGGCGCGCTGGCTCAGCTTGAGGCCGAACTGGGTGCGCAGCACGCGCGCGCTGCCCGTCGGCGTCGCGTTCTTCGCGTGCTTGCCCGGCACCCACTCCTCCGCGATCACGAGCTCGAGCACGAGCGCGTGCGTGACGGCGGTGCCGTTCGGCGCGGCGACGTCGCACTGCGGCCGCGCGGCGCCGTCGATCGCGACGGGGAACTCCCCCTCGATTTGACCGGCGGCGGCGTCGAGGTAGTCGGCCTTCCACCCGCGCTTCAGCTCGCCCGCGCCCAGGTCGCGCTCGTGCTCGTGCGCGATGCCCTTGCCGTCGCCGCCGACTTTGGCCGCGTGCGCGGGGCAGGCGGGCGCGATGGCGCGCTCCTGCTCGATGATGCGCCAGATGATCTTGCGCAGACGCCAGCGCAGCTGGGACTTGTCGTCCTTGGTCGTGGTCACGCCGTTCAGCCGGAACATGACGGGGGTCTCGCCGATCGGGTGGGCGAGCGCGGGCAGGGTGACGTGCAGCGTCAGGTTGGTGGGCGGGAAGATGCGCATGCTGTTCTTGTCGTTGCCCGGGCGCAGCGCGCGCATGATGACGATGTCGCGCCGGTGCTCGACCTCCTGGCCGTCGGCGGTGCGCGCCCGCACGTGCAGGCTGTACTCGATCGCGCCGAGCTGGCCGTGCGTCGTCGCGGGCAGGTGGCCCGGGATGAGGTGCGAGAAGGGCAGCTCCTCGGGCTCGTGCGCCGCGCCCTGGAACGCGCGCGGCTTCGTCAGGAAGTGCCACTCGTACAGGTCGTTGACCTGCGTCTGGCACGCCCGGCACCGGTCCTGCACCGGCTTCTTCGTCGAGGTCGTGCACTCGAGGAACATCGTGATGCTGGTCAGGGTCGCTTCGCTGCCCGTCGGGCTGACCCGTAACCGGCCCGAGATCAGCGCGCCGGAGGACAGCTCGGGCGTGTCCATCATGAGCACGGGTGGCGACTCCATGATCAATTCGACCTTGACCGGCTTGCCGGGCAGCGGGGAATGCGGCCGATCCTTGGTCGCATGAATATCCTTGGACAGCGATCGTTCGTGCGAGCGATTATCCTTGGAGCTGACCCGCTTGGCGAAGCTGGGCTTCTTGAAGTGCTCCATGCTGGGCCGCTTGAGATCCGCGGCGATGTTGCTCACGTTGAAGGAGACCGCGCGATTATGTTGTTGCTGCGGGGTGTGGTTCTTGAGATTCGCGGGGGTAGTTGTGTGCGTGGTCGTCGTTGTCGTTGTTGTCGAAGTCGATGACGACGAAGTGGGAGACATGAGTGGTGAAGAAGGGTTGCGGCCGAAATCCAGGCCAAAGATCTTGGTTGGCATGTTTCGGGCAGGTGCAAGCCGAATCCGGCTCGTAGGAAGGCGATGGGGCGGCGCAGGTCACTCGTCACACGCCCGGGGCGATCGGCCGGCGACGGGCAGCGCAACAGCGCAGCCACGCAGTCGGTCGTTGGGGCCTGGCGTTTTTTCTTCGCCTGCTCCGCTGCGGCCGGTTCTCCACAGCCCGCTGGTCGCGCTCTCGCCTCTTCCACCCCAATTCCACTCACTGCACTCAGCCCGGGTCCCTGACTTTCCCAGCCGGGTAATGCGACGCTGCCGTCCCAACACGATGATTCGATATCGGCCAACTCCGACTTTGCGGGGTGCAGGCGTGAGTTTGAATTCGGCTGCGAGGTTGCGGAAGAGGCGTCGGCAAGGGTCGTTGCTATTATTGTCAAAGGACGAGGAGATCAGTCCGGACGATCGATGCGATCGATGGGAGCAGGGAGGGTGTGGATGTATATGTATGTCGCCGCCGAGTGCTGGTCCTGCGGCTCGCGCGCGGATCGAAACGATTGCAGGATGAAGGTGACGATCAAGGCACAAAACAGGGCGACCCGGCAGATTCTTCTAGTTTACGACGTTACGTGATGTTGCACTCGGCGACTGAGGACCAGTCGTGAGGAACACGAGTACACCGCACCAGCCCCGTTAGCGCACTCGCCGTGGGCAGGACAGCGCCGGGCAGAGGCCCGTTCTGAACGCGAAGACAGGCGCTGCTGGTACCGTGATGGGAATGGATCGAAGGGGTTCAGGCCAGCGAGGCTCGCCCGGGGCGGGCCAACGAACGAACACGCACCACGCACCCGCCCGACGACGTGCCGCGCAGGCAATCGAAGGCACAGGAAACGCCTCCAGACGCACCCGGGTGGAATCTCTCGAGTAATAACAACCGCTTTCGGCGGTTCCAGAGCAGCAGGTCACCGCAGCGCGGTGTTTGCTATTACGTGCTCACCCGCCCTCGCGACATTCGACCGCTTGACGGCGTCCGGTCCGCAATAGCCAGCAAGGTGGCCCTCCTCATCCGCGGCTATAGCACGACTGCACGCTCCTCGCTGCTGATGCGAGATGGAATCCGTCACCTTCGATCCGGGGCAGACCACGCGGGCCACAAGCGAGAATAGTGCGATGTGTGGCACGATGCGGGGCGTTGCAGGGCCCTGCTGAACGGAGACTGCAAGCCCGCCTCGTCCTCGTGCTCCAATGGACCGTGTCTACGGAGTACATGCGCGACAATAGTGAAAAGCGATGTACAGTAGTTAGCAGCAGCAGCCCTCTGACTTAGCTGGCGCGCGCGGTAGTGGACCAACCAACTCACCTTTAGGCCCGTTTCCTACTTTTTTTTTCTTTCTCGTGACCACCTAACGGACGAACGACTCGCGCTCGGCCCCGATCTACCGTCGCGGCGACCCCTTCACGCGATGCTAGCTGCTGCGACTAAGGTTCCTGTAGCTTCCTGCAGTGACCTATGCGCAACCAACCGAACCACGCTGCTGCTCCTCCTGCTGCTGCTCCCATCCCCAGATTTTCGCCGTAGCCTTTGATCGCCTCGTCCGGACTAGCCTGGGAAAGGCAATGCAAGGACGGTGATGTGATGGACCTGTGAAAGAAAAAAAAACATAGTCCGGCCTTGCATCGAAGGAGGAGGGCGATCCTTGCTCGATGGATCCCGGAATCCGAACCTGATGACTGGCATACACACACACCTTCGACCACATCACGCAAGGAAGGGAAGGGTGCGCGCCCGGTCATCTCGTCATCCACCGTCAACGAGGCGTGCTCTGCTTTTCTGTCGAGGATGGATGACGGTCGGGAGATGGTGCATGGTGCAGGCTTCAGCCAGCTGAGGCGCAGGTGGTGACGCCAACGACTGACTGTAAGTACTGTACCCGACCTTCTCGAAGACCGCCAGGTATTTTCATTCCGACTTGACAAGGTCATTCCCCGCTCCATGCTCTCTCTCTGCTGCGACGATGAGCAAATTAGGTCCGCCATCGCGACGCAAGCCCTTCCTGAATGCACGCGCGTAGCTATCCACCACTCAGACTGTATGCACCACGACGGTGAGAGCGAGAGAAAGTTTCCCTCAACTTAGGCCAATCGGTACCTGGAAATCGTCTAACCTTTCCACAAGCGCGGCGCGCGTCCGCACGCCTACAGAAAATTTCTCTCGCTTTTCACACAAGCTGCAGTAGACTGGAGGTGAAGGGGAGGGAGGGGGGACGCGGTCAAGTCCGTCGTCCCATTACGAGCTTGAAATACTTCATTGGCCCAACGCATCGAAAGCTCCCTTCGAGTCATCAATCCATCCCTGTTGTGTCTCTCGAATGCGGATCGATTCTGCCGAAACGTTCCCTTTCACGCCGGTTTCCACGTGTGTTCTATCCATCAATGAGAAGCGGGCCTCTGATCACGCCGTCGTTGCTCCGACCGTCATCGCCGTCGCCGTCGCCGTCGTCGCCTCCCGCCCACCCTCCTCCGTGCCCACCGCCTGCAACGCCGCCTCCACCGCCGCCAGCAATCCCGCCGTCTCCTCCAACCCCACACTGAACCGCACCAGGCTCCGCTCGCAGCCGAACTGCTCCGCCCACTCGAGCTCGCCGTAGTGCGCCAGCAGCACGAACGGCGACGCGAGGGTGAAATTCGTCCCGAGGCTCGGCCCTTTCGCCGTGTGCAGCGCGTCGTAGAACCGCGCGGCGGCGCCGACGGAGTGGAACGTCGCGCTCAACAAGCCGCCGTACCCGCCGGCCGGCAGCCGGCACGCGTCGTAGAAGGGCCGCGTCGCGCTGTGCTGCGGGTAGAAGACCTCCTTGATGGCCTGGCCCGGCCCCGTGTGCGCGAGCAGCAGCGCCGCCAGCGCCTCGGCGGAGCGGTTGATGCGCGCGATGCGCGTGACGAAGTCGCGGCTGTTGCGCTCCAGGTACACCGCGTCCTCGGCGAACTGGTTGTCCTCGTACTCGGCCGCCAGCGTCGCCTTGAGGGGGCGGTAGAAGGGCGCCTGCGGGTTCAGGATCAGGGCGCCGCCCATGACGTTGCTCGCGCCGGAGAAGATCTTGGTCAGCGAGGAGACGACGACGTCGGCGTGCGGCAGCACGTGCACGTTCAGGAAGTTGCCGATCGTCTCGTCGACGACGACGGCGAAGCCGTACCGGTCCGCGAGCCGCCGGATCCGCGCGAGGTCGGGCGATTTGAGGAGCGGGTTGCCCGGGAACTCGCAGAAGAGGGAGAGGTACCGCTCGCCGGATTCGAGCCGCCGCTCGAGGTCGTCCAGATCGGCCGAGTCCCCTTGTCCGTAGAAGAGCGCGCCGGGGCCGAACTTCTCGAGCACCTTCAGCGTGTCGACGTAGGGAAAGCCGTACATGATGCTCTTGAGCTCCGCCTCGCCGCCGTTGCCGGGACCCCGGGCGAGCAGCAGCGTGCGGTGCGCGTGGTAGATGGCGTTCATGCCGCAGGAGTAGATGTAGACGTCGTCGGTGGAGAAGCCCGGCACGTCGCGGGTGCGCTGGTGCTCCGTGTCCGTCGGCTGGTCCAGCGAGTCCGGTAGGTCCATATTCACGGTGAGGGATCCCGCGATGCGTTTCCGCAGCGCGAGCTTCGCCTGGCAGGCGAAGCGGATGTTGAGGTTGCGGCCGTAGCGCTCCTCGACGAACTGCGCCGAGTCGTGGACGCCGTTCGGCACATTCCCGACCACCGAGTCCCGCGCGTGGCCGTTGCAGTCGTTCCTCGCCGTGAGATCCGTCGATTGCGCGCGCTGGTACCGCCGTGGACCCCTGGCCTGGCGGGGCGTCGGCAGCGCGAGGGTCGCCTGGTCGACGAGCAGCTTCTCGTCAAAGGCGCGCTGGCAGACTTCTGCCCGCCGGCTCTGCGCGCCCTCGCCGGTATGCTGCCAGAAGGCCTTCGCCGTGGGCCAATGCTCGCGCGGGAAGAGCACGGCGGAGACATGGGGGAGAATCTGGTCCTCGGGCAATGCCGCGGCCTTCTCCGGGTGTGGCACGAAGTCGAAGACGCGCACCTGGCTGCATTGAATACCCTTGGCGTATTTAAGAAGGAAGTCTTTGCATCTGGAGGCGCATGCGTGCGAGGGGAAGAGCATCGCGTTATCATCCGCGGGGTTCCCATGGGCGGCGATGATACTTGAGGCTAATTTTTGGACCGATTTGTGGATGAAGAACCTGCAAACATGAGCATATCGTACGATGATTTTCTCGTTTTGCAAAACCAGACATACCGGGGATAACCCGTTTGCATCTTGCCGATGACCCATTCCTCGCCTTCTTCGTAGCCCACGTTCGATCGCCACGTCGGTAGAGAGACACTTACGGCCTGATTCGAGATTAATAAGATGCTGCATTACAATTCTGTATTGGATTACCAACATGAGGTGTATCTGCGGGGATCGCTTCGCCCAGGTTGTCATTGAACGACGTGCCCATGGCTCACGCAAAAAAGTTGTGATGTTGATTCTGTTGCCGATTTGATCGACGTTCATGCAACTCGCCACGGTGCGATGGAGTCGTAAAAATTGAATCTTGGTATTCTTCCGCTTGTCTTGATTGATTGCTCTCTTGAAATCTGCTGCGTTCAGTGATGTTGAGAAAAAGAAAATCTTTTCCACTTCGTCTGCGTTGGTCGCGTGTGAGTCGACCGATCTCGGGGTTGATAGTCGAACGTCCGTTTCCGTCGACTAACCACGCGCTGCGGCGTCGCGGGCACAAAGTCGAATGCTGACTCATTCCTTTATTTCCACCAGGCCCGCAACGGCCATGAGACATTAGACACATGATGGAGGCTCGATCTGATTAGATCTACAGGCCAGTATGATCTCCTTCATCGCTATTTTTGCGGGCACATTGGATTATTTGACAAGACTCGCCTCAGGAGACGAAGAACGGAGCAAGATGAATGAACCCCTACTAGCATTCGGGGCATTCTGTCCAGTGAACTCAATATCTTCATGCCAGCAAACGGCGGCGCCCAGTTCGCGAGTTCTGGTCTTAACCCATAATTACTCAGGCCAAAGAGGATGATTTTGACTGCCGATCGTCCGAACACTCCACTGGGCCAGTGTCAGTAACCTAGTCGCCTCAGTCGTGGTCATCTTCCTCTCCGATCTCCATAGCATCTGCACGACGCCAGATACATAGAAGATGAGAGCATCCCGGATAGAGTACGCATCTTCACGGCTATCCTGAGATGGATGAGACAATTATTTTTTCTGCTGATATGCTGGGTCTGACGAGGACTTGAGTGGACCATTCGCCGCTACGACGAGATTCGTGAGCATTGTGAATGATGATTGTCGAAGGGCTCCTTCAACCAATGCTTTTAATGCCTCAGGCAGTGATAATCACCCCATTGACTCGCGTTCTGAAGTATATCCATGACGTTCCTAAGAATGCCCGCACGGCTTCCCAGACCGAGGTGGACAGTCAGTCCGAAAAGGCTAGCGCAGCACCCCAGACTGCACGTGTGAACCTCGGTCCTGTACCAGGAGGCTCCAGTGACTTTGACCTCTCATCAGAGTCTGCCTCGACGTGATCATCCAGCACTTTTGATTTGCGCACAGCGTGATCAGAACTGACTGCCAGCATCGCTCTATGGAGGAGCAGCGGTAGTGCAGGATGGCGTTCACCGACTCCGCCCGCCACCAACAGCAAGATGCGATGAACTCCCGATATCTCGCGAGCTCGCTGTCCGGCCTCTCGCATTCGCGCTCCACCAATTCGCTCATCGTCCGGACGTATAAGCAAGCCACGCAACTCTACCTCACCAAACGCTTCCGCGAGGCCTTGGATACCCTCGAGTCGATCGTCTCACCGCCTCCGGCTTCTCCGCAGACCGCTGAGCAAAGAAATGGCACGTCGTCCTTCGCGAGCGGCGTGGCCCCCGTCGCACAGAGCTCGAAGGGCACGCGGACAAAGGTGTGGGTGTTCTACCTGAGCCTGGTGCACGCCATCATCGAGCTGGGCGCCGAGGAGGGCAAGCTGCAGTTCGGTTCCGCGCGCTGGCGACAAATCGCGGCCAAGGCCCGCGAGGGCACAATCTGGGAGGAGATCATCCGGTACGGCTACGGCGGCGAGGAAGGCGTCGTGGATCCGGATGTCGTCGTCAACCTGGCCACGCTGCTGCTGGGCCACATGCAAAATCAGAAGCTGAACCAGCAGCGCCTGGAATCCTACCTCGCGTCATCCGCTGGCTTCGATGCCGGCCTCGCCTACGCGCAGGATGGTTTGGCCACGCCCATGTCCATCGGCTCGCTGCAGTCGTCCTCGCCCCGCGATCTGACCACCCGCTTGCGCATCCTCGAGCTCTACGCCTTGCACGTGCTCCCGGCGAACGATGAGTGGGATTACGCGGAGGCGTTCATCGAGATGAACGATACGCTCGACGAGGAGCGCCGCGAGACGTTCCTGCACGCGCTGCAGAGCTTGAAGGACGAGAAGGAAGGCACGGCGCAGCGGGAGCGGGAGCTGGAAGAGCTGCGCGAGCGCGAGATGGAAGAGCGACGAGAAGCGGAAGAGGCTAAGCGCCGGGAGGAGGAACGCAAGAAGGAAGACGAACGGCGGCGGGCAGCGGAGGCCGCGGAGAAGGCTTCGCGCGCAGCCAGCACCGCCGGCTCGGTATCATCACGGGCAGGCAACAGCAATGGACATACCAAGGGACACGCAGGCAATCACACTCCGAAATCCGCTGGAGCACCACCACCTGGACCCCGAGCCGCCGCGAAACCCCCCAAGAAAAACACCCAACATCGCCCCCCCCCGAAGGATATGTACAGCCGCGCGTCCCTGGCCCTGAGCAATTTCCAACACCTCATCCTCGAGGCGAGCCGCAGCATCACGGGGAACAATATCGCGCTCATGCGGTTCCTGGTCTTCATCATGGCGTTTCTGTTGTTGCTGACGCGCAAGGGTCTGCGCATGAAAGTCAAAAAGGCCATCGAGGATGGGTGGGGAAAAGTGCGGCAGACAGTTGGCATGGGCGTTAAGGTGTCGTACATTTAGGCAGAAGGGACTTTAATCATATGTTGGTTTTTCCTGTACAAAGAAAGGGTGTGCGAAGCGCACGAAACTTCTCGACCACCGAGCTTTCTTTCTTTACCTTCTCTCTTAATGAGATCCCTGCTAATCATGCGCGAGAATCCTCCCATGCGGGCTCCATGATGTTGGGATTGTCCGGGATATGTCTGATCAGCCAACTCCAGCCCAACCGACACGGGTGTCCGCCATAACGTTCGTTTCAGAGTATTCGCGCGAATCACGATCGCGTTATGGACTGACAGGGGCATCTCGTCTCGAGCTCCGAAAGCGGTTCAAAAAGTGACTTCGATATTTGTACAGGGGTCCGAGCCATGTGGTCCGCGGAGACCCGCCGGAGCAGGTCACCGAAGAAAGGACGACGTGCGGGCAGAGATAATCGGGCAGCTACACTCGGCAGCTCAGGTCGGGGCGCGTGGAGTTGTCGATGGAAGTTCGAAATCGGGACTTCAATCCAACTACCGTCGATCATTTTGAGATAGGAGCCCTGACCTGATCGTTTTCACCTTTTAGCTAGCATGCGTGTCCGAGGTGCGGCCGATTTTATCGCTGCCTGCCAGAGTTGTTTAATGACATTTCAGAGATATATTTGTACTCATTCGATTCTTTCATGCAAGAAAACGCCATTGCTGTGGCTACTGATACTTGAATACAGAACAGAAATTTGGGCAAAGACGATGCTGTCATGTACAGACACAGCTCAATAGGGTATCTCCCAGCCTGTAAAACCCCACAATCTCTTTCCTATGCCAAATCTATCATCTTCATGGTCATCATGTTCGATCATGTGCGTTGTTAACGCAGACTGTACAATACACCCAGCCATGCGGCGAGGACCAGCGCTGTTGTCTTCAGCCAACCCGGCCACCACTGCAAGTAGGCGGGATCGTTGAAGTCGACGACGTCGTCCACCAGCTCGATCCGCTTGGCGGCGGTGCCGAACAGCTTGTCCCAGAAGCGGGTCTGCTTGCCGTAGTTGGCGCTGTGGCGCCAGCCCTGGCGATGGTGCAGGTCGTGGTCCTCGGTCGTCAACTCGGCGCCGATGCGGTTCAGGAACCAGGAGTTGGTCGAGGGCGGCGTGACCCACAGCCGGATGCCGCTGTGGCCCCACAGCTCGGTGAAGACGATGTACTGGTGGCACATCCAGAGCTCGTAGAAGCCCATAGGGAAGCCCATCAGCTTCATCGTGACGTACGTCATGAGCGGCACGACGGCGACGTCGAACAGCTCCTGCTCCGTATCGGCGAAGAGCGTGAGCAGCGGTGTCGGGTGCTTGGTGAGGTGGTGCGTACGGTGGTACTTCCACAGGCCGTCGTACTCGTGCATAACTCGGTGGTACCAGTAGAACCAGAAGTCCAGCACGAGGCCGTACACGCCAATCTCGATGGGGGCCCAGATTAGACTCATTTGGTACGGCTGGCGACTAGCACGGTACGCGAGCATCACGGCCATCATCGGTCGGAAGGTCGCCGTGAAGGTGAGCGCGCTCATGACGGATTGAGCGCGGCCATCGGGGACCTGATCACGCTCGTGCTTGTCGCCGTCGAGGAAGCCGAACATGTGCGAGAAGCGGCGCATGGCGTAGAGCTGGTGAACGGCGTTGACGTGGAAGGAGAAGGTGTAGTAGAGAAACGCAAAGGCAGCGTTGAAGTTGACACCGACGATCCAGCAAAAGAGTTGATGTCCAACGAGGGGCCAGACGGCATGGAAAACGACCCAGAGGTGAGCATTCCACTCAGGCAGGTAGCCCATCTTGTCGGTCTTCTTGTGCACCGGGACTGGCTCGTCCAGGTTTGTTGGCTGCAAGCCGGCAAACTCCATGGCGAAATTCTCCGACTGCCAGTCCTTCTTCGACGACGACCGCCATGTCGACTGCATCGAGTCCTTGGTTGCTGAATCGGGAACTCTCCCCATGATGGGCGATATCCAGGGTCCAAGAGATGAATGGAGGTGAATCAATCAATCCAAAGGAAGTGAAACCGGCGGGTGGCGCCATGTTATATAGAACTCCATCGAGAAGGTCAGGTAGTAGATCTGGGACCCTAGTCTAACCTCTCTCCTCTGACACAAACGATCGCCGCGTCAGAGGCATCAAAGTTTGTGGTGGTTTAAAGATGCCGAAGGCAACAATATTCTCGAATTCATTGGTCGAGGCCAACCACACAGCCCCAGCGCGGCCGACTCTCCAGCAAATCGAGGCGCGGGGCTCGCCCGTCGTTTTCGCTCGGCTGTCTGCCACGCTAATCTCAATACCGTCACAGTTGCGACCACCGAACGATCAATTTACAGAAGAAACCGCCACGGTCCTCTCTTTTGATATCAGATTTCCTCTGCGTATTTCTGCCTTGCTCCGTTGTTTCAGATCATGTGTTTGATGCCGTGCTGTTCCGCATCGGGCCGCAATCTAAAAGTTCCACGGCTTGTTAAAGCCAAAAACAATGCGCAGGACATCAAGGCAGGCCAAATTCAAAATGCTTCTACGCCGGAATGTACGATACCACGTGGCATACCAGTACTGAAATAAGTCGATTTTACGCAGAGACTTTACGTGCCTTCAGTTCTTCGTCCATTGGCTCGAACGGCCTTTTGAGCTTCGGGAAGTCATTTCGAGGTCGTGAGATCAGTCGTGATCAAGGCGCGTTGTGAATGATGATCTTCAAGGCAGTTGTGAGGCCGGGAACATTTATTGCGCGTTCTGGATGACGGCAACATCCCGGGGCATTTGATAATCTAGTAAGCCTGAGGGTGAGTGACGCGAGATTCAAGTATAGATATGATGTCCAGAGAGCCCTCGCAATGCTTCATTCCGAAGTTTCTGGTCTAGGGTTTCCTGAGACAAGCTATAACTTGCCTGCAAATGCATTTTCTGGAAGATGTATGTCGATCTTCTTCTTTCCACCGACGATCGGGAAGTTCCAATCTAGCAACTTGACTGGAATGTAGCCTTGTTGCTAAGGCTAAGGCGACGGGCACACGGTCCGGCGATCGATCGTATCGACTTCAGTCATCTGCGCCGACGAGAAGACTCGCAGATGGCCAGGATCGCCGACCAATCTGTGCAGTGCTGCTTGGTAATATCGACATTCCATCGCAATGAGCAGCTAATAAAGCTTCTCATAACAAATGATCGACCACTTGAGAGACAGAGCTTAAAGATTGACAAGTTTAGGGTGTATCGTACATGCGAAGCAATTATATGCATAACGCTAATGACTTCACTTCATCCCTCTCTCGTAAGTTATCATGAGGATTGCTAAGTCAACAAAAGTGATCTCAATCGGCTAGTATTTTAACGAACGTTTCAACCGAATACTCGTCGATTGAGTAGGTGTGCCTGTTATGCTGTGTTCGCGCAGCAAACGATGAAGCTGAATTAAGCGAGGATATGCCAGCCAACTGCCTCCAGCGGTGCGGCCAGCCTGCGTGTCGCTTCGTCATCGGTCACCTCCGCAGACAGCCGCCAGTACCCTCTTACGTTCAGCTTGGAATCCTTCCCATTGAACCTCTCTCCAGCCACGCATACCAGGCACAGTTTTCTTTTTTCGCGAAGACCCCTTAATTTGCAGCGGTCAATCTCTTTGTCGCCGACCGTCGAAAGCGATTCTTTCTTTGTGTACCTGTGTGTGCCGGAGGGCGACTTATTATTATCCTGGGCTCGCGCGGCGCATCACCACGGAAGGACAATGAGCACCACCATGGAGCGGACCGAATATCCGAATATGCTGGTCAGTGAGCTCGGAAGGGAGACATCTCCACCAAAGGTGCAGACATAAGAAGAGTGATGCTGACCACAATTCTTATGCCAGGCCCGCCTTCAGCCAGGACAGGCGGTCGATGTCCTCAATGATCGTGTGCGCGAGATTGGCAAGCTGAATGCCGCGGTCGCCGACTGGCTACAGGTATGTATGCCTGGAGGAAGTCTCTATGTTGCGCAGATGTTTTGACCCTGGTCCAGGAGCGGCGATTACTCGAGGAACAGTACGCGACAGGCTTGCGCCGGCTTGCGCGGAACCAGCTGGATGGGTCGGATCTTGGGTACGTCTACTAGCAGAGGAGGGCCTGTGATGAGCGGAGGCCATTGAATCATAGCTACTTACCGATATTCCGTGTGCAGCGTCTTTTCCGTGCCCTGGACCACCATCGGCAGCTCCCTCGACACCATCGCCGATGCGCACAGCGCCCTTGCTACGAAGCTCGAAACAGAACTCGAACAACCGCTCCGCGAATATGCATCCAAGAACCGGGAGATGCAAGCACTGAGTACGACGCAGGGCAACTTGGGGGCGATCGCGAAGGATGTGGAGAAAGCGCTACAAAAGACGGAGAAGCTCCAGGGCAAGAATGCGAATAAGTTGGCGGACGCAACCTCCGACCTTGACACCGCGCAGGTGCAGTGGCAGTCGCAAGCGCCGTACGTCTTCGAGCAGCTGCAGCTCGCCGACGAGGGACGCCTGGATCAGCTGCGCGACTTCCTGACGCAGGCGCAAACCATCGAGCTGGACCTCGCGGAGAAGCAGCGCGTCGCGGCTGAGCACTGCCTGAACATTCTGCTGAACGTTGAGACCAAAGATGAAATCGCGACCTTCGCCATCAAGGCCGTATCCACATTACCCCAACAAACCTCCTTCCCGCGGAGCAGCCACAGCAACCGCGGCAGCATCGCCGTGCCGTCCTCCTCACTTGGTGTTGGCCGCAGCGCCGCTGGCGCTGGTGGCTCCTCGCTTGACCTCGCGCCAGTAACGTCCATGGACGAGAGCGGCGCACGCGCGCCCTCTATGAACGAGAAGGAAGGCAAAGAAAAGAAGAACCCGCTCAAGGGCCTCAAACGCCTCGGCACGGTCATGGGCCGCCGCAGCAGCAAAATGCCCGCAGGTCCGCTGCCGAGCATGTCGGAGTCGCCGGAGCGCAAGTCGCGCACATCGCGCTTCGGACTGGGTCGATCAAAGAGCTCGCATTCGGCCATCGGGGACGATGTGCCAGAGGACCCGGCGACGCGGCCGCCGATGCCTAATCAGCTGGGCAGTGAGATTCTGGAGCCTCCAGTCAACTCTTCGGCTGCTGCAAACGAGATTTCTGGAGGTCCTTCGGGCGGAAACGTCCACACCGCAGATGCCAGTGCCGCGCACACGAACGGGAGCCTCGCCGCGGAGCCCACCGTCGCGTCAGGTGCGAATGGGGGCTTAACGCCCGCGGCGGAATCTGCGGCAGCGTTCCCCAGTGCCGCGACTGCAGGTGTCGCAAAGGATAGCGAGGGATACTCTGTGCCGCCGCCACCATCACAACAGGCCCTGGATCCAATCTCACAAGCCGAACTTGCGCTCACGGGTGAAGTGTCGCAGCCGCAGTTCAATGTTAACATTCGCAACAAGCCGATTGAAGAGGAAGGGGGAGCAGCGGCATTGGAGAGCGTTGCGAATAAGTTGGTGAGTGGCATCTATCCTTGCATATTGATATCCATCGAAATCAATGACTACCTTACATCAAAAGCCATGACTAACCAGTTCCTTCTCTGTAGCAAGCACCTCCGACGAATGCAAGGAGGATGGGCACCGTCCGGGGTCGCCGGGACGCGAGACAGAGCGCATTCATCAGCCCGACCGGTTCCTCCGAACTTTCCCCCCCGCCGAACTTCCCGCAGAGGAGCAGCTCTGCGGAACCATTTCCACAGCCTGCGCCTGCTGCCTCTAGTAGCTCACCGCCACCGCCGACTGCAGCGTTTGCCGCGTCACCGGCGCCGGTGCCGGCGCGATCAAACGCGACCCTGGCATCACCACCTGTCGCTTTCGGCACTGCAGCGGGGGCTGCCCTCGGCGGAGGCGCCGCGCTCTCGTCATTCAGCTCCACGGACCCGATCTCTGCTATTCGCCCATCGTCGAAAGCCGCGATCGGCACTGATTTCACCGGAAGTGGCGACAACCAGTCCATCCGCTCCGGCCGGTCACTGGCAAGCACCACTGGCAGCCACGGCGGCCCGAAACACCCCGACCTCCACGACACGGGCCTGACGTCCTCCGTCATCGAGACCGTCTCTGCGCGCTTTGAGGGCAGCGCTGGCCAGCTGGTCCATGCGTCGGTCATCGGCGAGATCGCACTCGCGTACAACGCGCCGGACTTTTCCTCGCCGCTCGGCCACGAGCCCATCCGGCTGGAACACTTCTCCAGCCTCGAGAAGGTGGCGCCGAACCCGGCTTTTCTGTCGCAGGTGCAACAGCCGCCGCAGCCGGGCCACGAGGCCGAGTACTCCCTGCACCTAGCCAGCATTCCCAAGGCGCAGATCGCCTTCAAATACCAGCTGCGTGCCGAGGACGCCGCGGCGCAGGTCCCGCTACAGATCTCACCAGCCTTTCGCATCGAGCCCACGCAGACCTCAGTCATCGTCGCCTACTCGCTGCACCCAGCCTTCGTCCTGCCCGCGGGCCATGCCGCCGTGACCCTCGCAAATGTCACACTAGCCCTGACCCTCGAGGGCAGCAGCCCCGGCGCCACGCGCGCCACCTCCTGCATGTCGAAACCCGTCGGCACGTTCGCGCGCGAGAAGAACCTCATCTACTGGTCCTTGGGTGACGTGACGCTGACGCCAGGCGCCGCCGCGCCGCAGAAGCTGCTCGCGCGCTTCGCGACCGAGGGCGAGCCGGCAACGGGCGGCAGCGTCGAGGCGCGCTGGGATCTCATCGGCGAGAACGCCCGCGGCTTCGGCAGCGGGCTCGGGGTCAGTGTTTCCACCGCGTCAGCGGCGACGGCGGCGGCGGCGGCTGGCAACAGCTCGGATCCGTTCGCGGACGAGGATGCCCTTGGCGCCGGAGGTTGGAAGAGGGTGCCGGCGGTCGTGAAGGTTTGCAGCGGGAGCTATGTGGCGAAGTAAAGGAAGAATCAGGAGGAAAGACAAATACAAAAAGGAAGAGAAACACCCAAAAAATTGTACATACTGATACCCCATCCCTCGACTCCCACCACCAAAACGTACCGCACTGGGCTTTGCTTTGTTTGCTCACGGATCTAATCGAAGATATATAGCCGGAAAGTAATGGAATGCGAAACCATTGAAATGAGTTGGCACCCTTCTATACGACAGTCTGGAAAGGTAGATAGGTGGATACAGCAGACTGACACATTCGTGACAGGTTTGCATTGTAGTTGGAATCGAGGTTCCTGCTTTCAAACGAAGAAGTGCCTTCCTAGCGAAACGTATGCCACCTGAAGATGGTGCTTTCTTGCCAAGCCATACACATCATGACTGAATTAGCTCAAACGAAAACGCCAAATATGCAAGAGCGCCATCCCAGGACCCCCGTCTTCCCAAATGTTGAAACGCCGATCGTAAATGTGCAAGATATGCCTAAAACCGAGAGAAAAGAGGAAGTCATGCCAACATCACGACCATCCTCCGCAGCCGTGCTCACGCATCAGCCATCTTCGATTGCGAACCGCTGCTTCCGGCGTCGCCGGAGCCAACGCCAGTCTCCACGCCTGCGAAGAAGAAGCTATTCAACCGGGCGTCCCCCACAAGCGACGCAGCAGCGACGCTGTTCCTCCGACTCGGCGTCCGCGTGCCCTCCACAACAAGCGGCACGACGCTGGTCCTCCGGCTCGGCGCCCGCGTGCCCATCGGACTGTACTGCGACGCGCCGGAGCCTCGTCGCCGCCGGTGGTGGTCGGACGCGGAAGATGATGAGAATTGGAAGGCTTGTAACCGCGCGGTATGTGCCGGCTTCGGGGTGCCGCGGTATTTGAGTCGCGCCATCGCTTCGTTGAGCGTGTAGAGGTTGCTCGGTCGGCGGGCGAGAGAGTTTGAGACGGAGGCGAGCGTGTCGTGGGTTGAGGTGTGGTAGAGAGAGTCTGTCGACGAGGAGGAGTGGGTGGAAGATGTGGACGAAGTTGTTATCGAGCGTGGGCGGAAGAGGTTCCTGGCTTTTTCTCGGAAGAGCATTGTGGCGGTTGGTAGGGTGTGGATAGTTGGATGAGGACTTGGTTGACCGTTGTCGCTCTCTAATGGCCTTGGGATCTTTGATGAGATTGTTGATATTCTTGGTGCGTTCCACTGGCTACTGGATGTGTGGAGTCCGAATGGGAGCGGTTGTTCGGCAAGTAAGGTATCGTCGTATGTGTATCGTTGTAGTGGGGCCACAGGACAGGAGAAACGACGAAATAGCGTTCAAGGAGGGATGACTTGATTATATGCTAGAATACTGTAGATCAGGGCCATGCCACACTACGGAAATACTGTTTCCAGTGCTTTCGCCCTGCAGATTGTTCGCCAAAGAGTGCGCAGAGGATCAATGTATGGGCCGCACTAGAGGGCCCAGGTTTCATGTAGGACGTTGCGACCGGCAGGCGCTGATAGGCGCGAAACCATGGCTTGGGTCGCACGCCGCCGGGGCTGGACCCCCAAGGACGCCGGTTGCGCTCCTTCTAGAAGGCTGCTGGGGGGACTTGGCTCGATGGCGTGCAGGTCTCGGCATTCATCTAGGATCCGTCTCCTGCAGCTCGTGCAGCTCCTCGGGGCGGTCAAAGTGCAGGTTTGGACGGACAATCAAGAATTTACTTCCAATTACCATGCAGTTAATGCTGCGGAAATCTCCCGCTGCTTACGATTTGCAGGATTAAAAAACCACGAACAATAAACAGGGCGTGTACACGAATTCACTACAGCGCTGGCTGCTCTGCGCTCCACTCCGCCTGCGCGACCACTTCCGGAACCACCTCCGCCGCCGCTGCTGTGGGAGCCGGTGACGGTGGCTGTTGCTGTTCTTGCATCGTTTGCGTCTGCGTGACTACCACCGTCCTAGCCGCGACGACGCCCGGCGTCGGCTCCACGACGGGCGGCAACTGCGCCGCGGCCGCCGCCTCCTTCGCCAACTCCTCCGGCGTGCGATCCTGCTTCCGCTTCCAGCCCGTCTTGAACAGCTTTCCGAGCTCGAAGCGCGGGAAGGGGTGTGCTTCGGTATTGAAGACGACCTGATCCAGCGGCAGCAGCTCGTCCTCGCGGAACAGCAGGTAGAAGTATTTCAGCGTCTCCGCAAGCCAGAACGACTCCATGTTGTCGCGCAGCGTCGCGGGGACCTGCAGCACGTTGTTCACGGATGAGAAGCCCTCGCCGTCCGGCGTCGCCGTGTGCTCGATGAACGACTGGAAGATCTGCCAGCCCCACTCGCGGTACATGGGATTCCGCGTGATGCGCCACATGTAGAACAGCGACTCGACGGTCTCGGGTCGCTGCAAGTTGTGCACGTCGCCCGCGTGGATCTGGTAGTCGCCATGATCGGCAGTCTGCTCAAAGGTCTCCGGGCCCCGCGGTCGCGCCGCGGTGGTCTTGAAGTCGTGGTACATGAGCGGCGGGTCGTGAATGGCGAAGTGCGCGATCTCGGGCGCCAGCCCGGTCGGCGTCACCGCGTACATGCCCATGCAGGTCTTCATGAGCTCCTCCGCGAGTATGAGATCTTCCTCCTGCTCCGCGCCCCAGCCTGCGCGAGCGCGGGCTTCTTTGGCCGTACTGCCGCCGGTGGTCGCGAGGGCAATCGTGCCGGGCATGAAGCAAACGAGATGGTCCATCTTGGCGCTGATCGCGCCCTCGAGGCCGGCCGGCCGCTCGGCGAGCACGGTGTAATTATCCGGGTAGGAGTACGTGATCAGGTGCTTCTTGACGCCGGCGAGCGACTCGTTCCAAAGGCCCTGGTAGACCGGCTCCTGCGTCGACGTCTGCAGGTACTGCTTGATCAGGTATTCATAGTAACTGTCGCCACGGCTGCCCAGTCGGATGTTGCTGCCCCGGAAGATGCCCTGGTCGGCGTACACGAAGATCGGCACCAGCCCGTCCTGCGCCTCGTTGTCGGAGATCACCTTCATCACGTTCTCCGCGTGCTCCCAGTAGTGCGCTTCACCCGTCAGCTTCGCGAGGTACTTCATCTCGAGCTGCACCGTCGTCGCTTCGGCCGTGGATGAAGCGCCGCCGTCGGCGTGCGAGGGAATGCCCTGGTAGGTGTGTAGGTTGACACTCGCCAGCGGCACGCCCGACCGAGTCTGGTAGGCGGCGAGCAAGCGATCGGCGAGGTCGGCCGCCTTTTCGACGTACATGTCGTCGCTCAGGCCGTCCTCGACCGGTGCGTAGACACCAGGAAACGAGGTGCTCAGGTAGTGCGCCGAGAGCAGGCCGCCCAACATGCGAATCGTCGTCTCAAAGGTGTTCACATCATGATCTTGGTCGTACGTCAGGTTCGAGTGGATCCATTGCCGCGCGTGTGTTAGTTCCGTCGTGAGATTCATCACCATCATGGTGTCCAGAGCATCGACAATGATCCAGCCCATCCCCTTGGGCGTCATATGCCTGCCCGAATGGCTCACCGGATGGTATTCGTCATAACCTGAAACGAACTTGTCAGTGACTGCTCCTGCCTCTCTCATGCATTAGATCGCGATCACGCACCCCACCCATATTTCTCATATCCCGCATAGGAAAGCTTGAAAGCGTCCCTGACCGTATCCGCTCGTGCATTCCAGTCCACCGTCGGCCCACTGCTGAACCAAGAAGACTTGCTCTTGGGCTTCGACGCGACCGGCGCCGTCGCAGGGGTCTTGGCGGATGTCGTCGTCGCCGCCTTTCCGCTCGAGAAGAGCCCCAACCACCAACACAGCAACGTCAGCGTCGCCAACGCGATTGCCGCGGTCCGCCGCTGCTGCAACCAGCGCGGCAAGGGTGACCTTCCCCGACCCTTGCCCGGATGATGATACGGCTTGTCCTTGTAGTACGGCAGGGAGTCCTTTCGGCGGCCGCCGCCGCCGATCGCGCCCAGCATGTCCCCTATTTGCTCGCCAATCGCAGCGCTAATGTTGCTGTTGCCGTGCGCCGTGTGCCGCGCCCGGCTACTCGCCTGCGACGAATGCCAGATATTCTCGCCCGCGAGCGTCCCGGCTCGTGCGCCTGCTGCGCCGCCATTGGCATGGCTGTGCTGGCCGTTCGGCAGGCCGTATGAGGAGGTCATGTCAGGCCGGTGGTCGTCGGCCGGCGAGTGCGGGTGCTGCGCGTGCGCGGCGCGGGTGTGGTACTCGCCGCTGGTCTCCGAGGACAGCGAGGAGTGGCGGAGCGAGCTCGAGCTGCTCGTGCGGAAGATGTTGGCGGCGCTGGCGGGAGACGGTTTCCGGCGAAGATTGAAGGGATCGCGGGAGTACATCCCCAAGAGAGGTAGAGAAGCGGATTGAACCAAGCAAGGGGTGGCGTTTGTGTCGTGTTATTATTACTTGCTTGGCGCCAGGTTTTTCCAAAGATTTGTGGTGTATCTTCCAGGCTGGAAACCTCCGTGTATCGTCGCCTCTTGTGGAGGCTGTCGTGTGCACCGGCCCGCCTCGGTATGTACGAACAATCGCTTGAGAACAGGTGGAATTACTTTCGCGATTCGGCTTTCCAGGGACCACCACCTCCCTTGCAGCTGCATTGCGCCGGCGTGCAGACGGCCCGCCCCCACACATCGCCGCCGCTGACAGCCTCCGGCCGATGCCATCATCTCGCAGCCGCACCGTCCAGGATAAGTATCTGGGACTGGATCGTGAAAATGCTGTTGCCTTGATTGCGACCAGCTGTCTTTTCGAGCACCGATTTTCGTAGAGGAAAAGAAACATTCCTCTGTCTGGAATCGCATTTCCGATATCAAATATCCATATCCATTCTCTAATCACAAATTGCCACGATGCCGACACCACTCGACCGCGCGTTAAACTCCAAGGTACCGTCCAACTGCACTGGATAATACAAGTGATCGCATTGAACTGACACAAGTCCACTACAGAACCTCTTCGTGGGGTTCACGACCCTCGTCGGCGCCGCTGCAGTCTGGTCAATCTGGGGCAGCGACATGTTCCCTGCCGCCGCGGACCCGAAGGGCGACCCAGAAGGCTGGACGGAGGATGAATTGAGGCGGTGGTTGAACTCGGTATGCCGACTTCTCTGGTGCTGTAAAAGTGCTTCAAGTCTCGATGGCGATTGACCATCTTTTGCAGCGTAGCCTCTTCGCGGGAAGCACGGCGACCAAAGAGGAGCTGGTGGCGCGAGTCAAGGCGAACCTGCGGGCACCACGAACTTGATCGTTCATCTACCTCTCATCAAATGGTCGTTTGCTTTCAAAGACTTTGGCGTTTGCGAGGCGTTTCGATTCAGATTTTATACCCTTTACAAAGCCTTTATTTTGACTACAAGCACACACAGCGAGGTCACATTGTTAGGGCGGGATCGGAAAGTGGTATGGTTGCTTGGTCTATGTACAATTCAGACGACCACGATCTTTCCGGAACTGTCAATCATCCAACAAAGTCTTGCCCAGTTTACGGGTTGTTCGGGTAGACGTTCTGGGTCTGGCAGCCAGACGAGACGCTGTAAAGCTTGCCGGCTACGATCGATTGAGTCAGCATCACGCTTTGATCTATCAGAGGGGACAAGCTCAACTCACTGTTCGCCGAAAGCGACTTCGACGGGTTCCTCACCACCTGGTGGTTCTTGCTTGGGGTCAAGTCGTCCTCGCAGTTGATCTGCGCCTGGCCGCCGTTCTGCGTCGAGGAGCCGGTCCAGATATCGATGTGGCGCTGGCCGTTGTTCCAGTCGGACTCGCACTGCTCGCAGATGTCCTCGAAGCGCAGGTACTTCTCCGTGTACGGGTCCCAGATGATCTCGCACTTGGAGAACTCGCCGGGCGCGGTGGCGAAGGTCAGCGGGTCCGAATAGCTGCCCACGCCACCGGCGGTGTAGCCGCGGCCGCAGTCGTAGGCGATGCCGGCGCCCGGGGGCGAGTTGTCGGGGTCTGTTGGAAGGGGTCAATCAAGGGGAGGTTGCGAAGGTGATGTACGGGACGTACAGCCGTAGAAGGTGTGGATCACATTGGTGACCGTGGTGGAAGCCGGAGCAGCAGAGACGGTGCTGGCCATGGCGGCCGCCAGAACGGCGAGGGTCGAGGCAGAGAACAGCATGTTGATGCGGATGAACAAAGCGTTTCGATAATGTTGTTCGGAAAGGCTCTGAAGGAGAATCGATTCGATGGTCAACTATTCCACATTGTCCTATGTCTCCAGCCTTTATATATTTCTCTGGAGACATCGGGATGCAACGTCACACTCGGTCAATCGGCAACGATCAGCTCTTCGTGTACGTCGGACAATTACATTGACCCGCTCGTATCTGCAGCTCCCTCATTCTAGCATCTACACGCCGTAGACTTCTTGATCGCGGCGTGCGTGGCGGCGTCCAGCAGACACTTCTCATGCCATCGTCTCTGTAGCTATCGAACTCTTTCGACACAGTGTGATAGCTGAATACGACAGCACCAGTCAACGACTGTCTGCAGTCACTCAGTAACCTGCCGAGCTGCCGACAGCGGACAAGAGGTATCATTAGTGCAGACTTAATCGACATTGGCAAGAAAGCTTGACGTCGTCGAAGGAACTGGTAGAAATCCCTCGTGTTCGGCCAGCAGGTCGACGCGCACTCAGGGACGGATCCGTCCATCCATCCATCCCATATGGGAAACTCCACCCTGGGTCCCCGACCAGAGACGCACTCAAGAAAGCCTCACTTGGCTTTCAACTGCCGCCGATTGGGGCGAGTAAGAGGGTTGTAGTGCAGCGAGCATTCGGTCTTGAAGGCATAGCGTATATTATAGCGTTGGAGTGGAGGTGCATGATATATAGCGCCAGCCGCAGCTGAGACGCGAAGGACGAAGAAAGTTGTCGGATCGAGTAACTCTATCGGCGTTCTTTTTAGTCCCACGCGGCGGGATAGCTGCATGCACTTGATTTCTACGATACCACGTTGCGGCAGTTCCGCGATCGGCAGGGTTCACGGGTTACAAACATGTGAGGGTGATTTCCTGGCAACAACGGATTTCTGACACGACTGAAAGGAGACAGTTCCCGTCACAGCTGCAATCATATCGCACATGTAGAAAGACATGTTGCTTTTTGAAATATCTTACTATCCGGCGTTCGTGTCGCAAGGATGTCACCAGTGCCTATTATCCAGCCTCCTCAAAATGAATGCCTACCAATCGGAGTTCCTTCGCATCGTCGCTTCAGTAGTCTAGACTGAATAGATAGCATGTTCACCTCCAACGCAAAACTCGACGGCCGCCACCTCGCGATCAGCAGCTTGCATGTCGTCGCTCAGAGCAGAATAGGCCGGACGCGCCTGGGTAGGGCATGCATCGACGCCGCAATATCCATGAAACGCCCCTCCAAGATCTTCGATATCGCTAGGACCTCAGCAGCATCATGTACATTTTTTTGCGGAATATGCCCTGGCGACCATAGAGTAGATCGGAGAAGAAGTCATTGAACTTGGTCCTCACGGTGGTGTTGGAGTTCAGTGACATCGCGACCGCTTGAACAACGCTTGTCGAGCTGTGTGCGGTGAGGCATTCTGTGTCTTTGTCGCGAACGTTACAGATGGACGCATGCCCAGTGATGCCCAAAGGATGCTGCTGGTCTCGAGTTTCGCTTCTGATTTCTGCGCAGCGACTGCGGCGCTCGTCTTCGACCATGGATCCTGTCGGCCTCAACTCACGAACCTCCCACATACCAGACTTCCACACCTAACACCTCGAATTTACTCCCCTCGTCGCTCAGAGGCTCATTGCCGAACGTCGGACATGGTGCACTGACACCATTGCTCAATCCATCATCGAGCCATAAGCCATAATGCCCATCTCCGCCGCCCACGCTGAGGTACTCCTGCTGGCAAAAGATCGTGAAATCATTTTCGCCAGTGTAAGGGAAAGCCTTGAAGCGCACGCGATCCGGCGTCGCCGTGCCGGTTTTCTTCGTGCTCGCAGCCGAGGGCTTGTTAAGTGACGCGAGCGACGCGGACGAGTTGTTTGCCGACGCCGATAGCGCGATCGTGGTCACACGGCCCGACAGATGCGTGGTATCGGCGCTGGGCGGCGGCGGCAAGTTCGCGAGGTCGGGGAGTGCCGGCAGCAGGTTCACGCGCCAGAGGAAGCACTCGCCGGAGCCGTAGTACTGCGGCGTCGGCTTCGGCGGGTCCGAGAGGTAAGCGCCGAAGGAGTTGTTCCCGGCGTCGCGGACTACAACGACGAAGCCGCCGCGCTTCCCTCGGTAGGCGTCGCAGCAGGCGTAAAGGGTGGAGAGAGTGCTGCCGTGCTGGTCGAGCGAGTAGACGAGCGTCCAGTGGTCCATGAGTTGCAGGCGCGGCGGCACCAACAGGCGGATCTCCTCCGCGACGGCGGTCTTGAGAAGACGGGCGCGGGCGGGCGTGGAGTCGCCGTAGCCGCGTAGGGACAGCGGAGTCAGAGGCGGTGGCTGGAATGGCGAGAGTCGCCGTTTGGTTGGGAAGTACGCGCTGTCGCCGGCGGCCATGGCGGCGGAAGAAGCACTGCCGTTGTAGTTGGCACTGAGCGCTTTGGCAAGAGGCGTAGGGGCGTCGTCGACAGAAATGCGCCGCGCAACGCTGGAGAAGGTGTAGGCGACGGGTTTTGTGAAGTAGGAGAGTGCGGAGCTGAGGGAGTTGTTGTAATGGTGGGAGCTTTCGCGGGCCGGCGGCGGTGGTTGGAGAGGTGGCCGGGCGGTGTCAGCAGCTTGGTCCCAGGGATCGTGGTTGTTGTGCGTCGGGTCGGCTGACATTGTCAAGATTGTGAGTGAAGCAGACGACCTTCTAGTTCATATGTGCGGCGTCTACTCGTGGTTCAGCACGTCGAAATTCGAATGTGTAATCACCGTGACGTGCCGCAGCGGCGGTTGCAGCAGCAGCAAACAGGCCGTACATCCAGTCCTGGACGAGGTTCACGTTCGCGGTTGAAATCTAGCAGCAATCTGTGTCGATTATTATGGGACCATATTCGCATTTGACCTTGATGCTGCACAGACGTGCTGGGTTCTGATGCTACGATTGACGTCGCTCGGCGCACCCCTCTTATCAAAGAACAAGCATTTGGGCATTCAGGCAGCCAGGCACGCCCAGTCGCCCTTCGTCCTGCAGGGTACAACAGCTGTACCCTCCTCATCCATAATTAGCCACGAGACCGGGAGAGAAGCACGATGAGTTTTGCGAGAAGAGAGCATGAAACAAGGCTTCATAATCGAATTTTCATTTACTCATTTTACGTTTAATCGAAATATAAGAATATATCTTGTAGACATAAGCAAAGTTCTCCAGAACGACTGCTATCTGGATAAACTTTCTCCTCGTCCCTCGACCATCAACACCTGTCACAACCAAACAGTCACAGCGCCGCATACAGCGCTTCGAACTGCTCCTCCGCCGTCCGCGTCACATCCTCGCCATAAATCATCCTCTGCACATCCGCATCAGCCCACTTATCCGGCACCGGGCCGCCCGCCCCTTTGACTCCATCCCTTCTCAGCGCCGCAAACGCGCGATCCCGCTCCTCCTTCGCCGCGCCCTCGCCCAGATGCATCGCCTTCCCATTCGCCGCCGCCATCTCGACGAGCGAGTACGTGCGCTCCATGCGGACCTTCTCATACACGCGCAGCGCGCGGGCGATCGCCTCGGGGTCCGCGGGCGTCGGCAGCCGCGTCAACACCACCGCCAGCACCGCGGAATCCTCGATCGCCTGCGCTGCGCCCTGGTTCAGATGCGGCAGGGTTGGATGACACGCGTCGCCGACCAGCGTCGTCGCGCCCTCCGTCCACCGCGGCAGGCGCTCGTGCACGCGCAGCTTCCACTCGCAGACTTCGCCCGCCGGGACCAGGTCGAGCATTTTGGCGATCAGCGGGCAGAAGTCGGCGAAGACGTCGAGCATAGCGGTCTTGCTGCCGCGCGTCGTGTAGGTGGCTGAGGGCGCGGCGGCGAAGTGCGTGTCCGGCTGCGTCGTCGAGATGTTGTAGAGGGATTTGTTGTGCACGGGGTAGGCGATCAGGTGCCGTCGGGGTCCGATCCAGCGGGTCACGCGGTCCGAGTCGAGGAGCGCGAGTAAGGCGGGGTCCGAGGACATCTGCTCCCGTGAAAGTAGGATCCGGTAGGCGGCTTGCTGTGTGTCTATGATTCGGGCCGAGACGTTCTGGTGCTGGAGGAGCTGCTCGCGCACGCGGGACTTGATCCCGTCGGCGGCGAGGAGGACGTCACAGGTGATTGTAGACGGTTCCCTTGCAGCATTCTCTCCGCGGTGTTCAACAGTGAAGGTTGGTCGTGGGCCAAATGACTGTACCTCCCTGATCGCAGTTGAGAAGTGGAACGTGATGGCGGAACTTTCCTTTTTGCAACCGGCGTATAGTGCTCCCGCCAGCGAGGATCGGTGTCCAACCATGTGTGGGTATCCATAAGTTGCGCGAATCGCAGAGAGATCGACGTTGGCTAGCTCGTCGTCCGTGGCCCCCTCTAATATGCAACTCATTAGGAGGAAGAGCAGAGCTTGGGAGACATGAGGAGATCAAAGGCTCAGACACCCACGTCGAATGCTCGTGCTCCGCACATCAGTCGCCTCCTTGGCTACGGCATCCCAGACGCCCAGTCGGTCGAGGATCCGGGCCATGTTCGGCGCCAGCTGGATCCCGGCGCCGACGAACCCGAGATCGGCGGCAGCTTCGTACACTGCGATGTTCTTGAAGCCGCGCTTGGCCAGGGCGAGGGCGGTACTGAGGCCACCCATACCTATTGCATGAACGATCAAATCATCAGCCCTGGTTTCTCATCGAGAAGAGAGGTCCTGACAGGAGTAGGTGCACCGTACCTGCGCCAATGATGCAGATATGCAAGTCGAGGTTGTCATTATTCGTCGCCATCTTGATTGTACAATGTATCCTGAACCTGTAGGTTGTAATCTCCCTGCCGGGCCTTCTGCATCAGGAAAGCGACGCAGCTGCGTCCGGAAAGGCGCGCAGCCTGCACAAGCGAAGTGGCCCGTGCGCGGAAGGTTGTGCATAACTTCTCGACGCGCCCGCCTTGCGTCGTCTTTCTTTTTCTTAACTCGCCCTCGCTACGCGCCCATAGGCACGTACTAGCTAGCTGCTATGCTTAAGCACGAGCGGCTGTGTTTCATCGATGGACCCCTCCCTCCTTCCCGCCTCGACTTCCTCGTCAAGCTGCTTGCAACTACCTTTTTTAGTTAATGCAATTTCTATTCCGAGCACATCGACTACTATTTTAAGCATTGCTTACTTAAGCATGATCGCTTAATAAGCGACAATGAGCTACGACCTAATAATATACCTCGGTTGCTTATAGACTTAAGCGGTCGGCTTTTGCTTTTAATGCTATCGTTAAACTAACTAGATCAATTTTAGTCTATAACTTAAAACATGCGTCTTTTTAATAGCAATCTTAATGTCATCGACATTTTTTAGCTAAGCTTGCTGTTACGGGTCAACTTCTTAAAGGAAAAATATAACTCGAGGGATTATTTTAAACAATAAATATATAAATATATATCGAAAAAGAAACTTTTAATTAATAGATTAATAATATGAATTTTATATAAGCTATTATAAGGATGTCTCGTCCACTTATATATATATTGTTTATAGTACATAGAAAATCTTTTGCATAAATATAATTAATTAAGCTAATTAAACTAATTATTTAGTCTAGTTAGTTTATATAATATTTTAAATTTTTTTATAGAACTCTTTTATCTTTTTGTTTTTTATATTCTGCGCTAGAAATAAAGCTGCGCTTATTTTTTACGTTAAGGTTAAAGTTTCGTTTTATTTTGCTTTTTTAGATCGTAATATTATTTCCCTCTTTAAGTAAGCTGTCTTTAGCTTATTAATATCGTTATTATCTTTTTTTTTGCATTTTAGCAATAATGTCTTTTTTCTTTTCTTTCGAACGTTGCTATTAACGCGTTAAACTTATTAAAGCTGCTAGTTTTAAAATAGCTTCTTGCTCTTGCTATAAATCTGCTAAATTTATTAATAGCAAAAGACTTTATTATATTATAAGTTTTTGTTCTAGCAAATGCTTAGAATACATGCGCAAAAGCTATTTTAATTATAATATAACTTTTTTAGTTTTAAAATAAAAGCGCTTATAAATTGCTTATAATAAAATTTAGCTAAAACTTGACTAAATAAAGCAAAAGAAGATTAAGCTTTTAAATCGCTTATCTTAGCATTAAGCGAAAAAGCTTCGACTTTATAAAGTGCTTTATTTATAATAATAACAAATAAAGTCTTTTATTGCTTAAAAGTTAGCCGATTTAAATTATATAGATTAAGTTAAGCAAAATGTTTTTAGCTTTATTAAAAAAAACAATAAAGTTAAAATAACTTTTTTTAAGCTATATTAAAAGGTCCTAAAGATGCCGGCGGCTAACTAAAAAATAATATTTAGTTTTTTTAATAACTTTTAGTTTAATGTTGTTAAGTTTTTATTAATAAAGATTGCCGTAGCTATTATTAATAGTTCTTTAAGTATTATATAAATATGAAAAAGAAATAGTTTTTATTCTAGCTATTAATTATTCGAATTAAATAATTAATAATTATAAACCTTTTATTTTAATAGCTAAGTTCTTTTTTTTTTTGCTTAAAAAGCTTTAGTTTAATTTTTATTATTATCGTCTAATAAATATAATAATATATTTTTTAATTTTTTATTAGCAATTTTCGAGGTTTTTTAATAGTTTTTAAATGTTTTTAAAATTTAAATATTTTTTCTATTTTATTAAATATTAAATCGAGCTTCTTTTATTTTTATATTTTAAAATTTTTTTTATTTTAAAAACGTTTTTTTTAAAAGTTTCTTAATAAAACGTTTTTTAAAGTAATATGCTTAAATCTATTAGTTTTAATTATAATATATAAAACATTTAATGTTTTTTTATATTAAATAGCAACGCCATTTTATAGTTTATTAATAAAGTTTATTTTTTTATTAAAAAAGGTCTAACTTTAATATAATTAAGTTTTTTTAATTGTCATTTTGTTTTAAAGTTTTTAGTTTAAATAAATATTTTATTTTTCTTTTTAAATTAAAAATCTTTTTTAAGTTTTTATGCATAAGCTATAGCTTCATTAATATAGCAAATATATTTTTTATATTCGTTATATATTGTTCGCATATTTAAGCTTTATTTAAAGGCTTTGTTTGTATTAATGCTTAATAACTTTTCGCGGTTAAAATAAAAATATTGTTTATAATTTATAAAAAATAATAATATTCTTGTTATAAATAACGGTATATTATTAGAGCTAGTTGCGCTATTAGCAATAATTATATTTAGTTATTTTGTTAATAGTTAATATAATGCTATAAAAATATTTTTATGTTTTAGTTTAATCGCTTTATTTGTTTATTTATTTATAAATAAAATGCTATAAATATAAAATGCTTAATTTTTATTTTAGCAATTATTATTTTTTAGAAATTTAATATAAATATTTTATTTTAATTAATAATAAACTTTCTTAATATGCTATAAAGCTATATGCAACAATTTATTATTAAGCTTATGACTTATAATATAATAAAGTTTTTTTAGCATAATAAAAAGTATGTATATTTTATTAGTTAGTTAATTATAATTAATATTTTATTATAAGTCATTTATATAGTTTTGTTTTTTAACTTAAAAAGATTTATAATAAAGTTTATTATAACTTTTTTTTAAGGTTTATTTAGCAGTTATAACAATTATATCGTTTTATATAATATATATTAATTTGCTTTATTTTTTTAGCACGACTTGCATTAAGCAATATAATTCTTAACTTTTTTCTTAAGTTTTTTAATTATATAAATTCGTTAAATCAATTTATAAGTTTTTTTTATATTTAAATATTTATATAATAGTTCGTTATAATATGCTTTTATTATTATTTGTTTATGCTTTAGTTTAAAGTTAA
>MTSC01000020.1:381313-434630 GCA_002368545.1 Ramichloridium luteum | reverse complement strand
ACGGGTCCGACGGCGCATGGCGCACATCATCCCCTCACCGCCGCCGCGAATCCGGCTCCGTCGTCCGCGGCGGCGGCCGCGTTGGTGGGGATGGGTGGGCCGCCGCCGGTGGTCGGGCAGGCGCAGTTGGTCGGGCAGGCGGGTGGGGTGTAGGTGTAGGTGTGTGTGTGTGGGCGCCGGGGCGCGACGGGGCGCAGGATTCCTGGTTGTTGGGAGCAGAAAGGAAAAAGGAAAACGACAGGAGGATCTCGTCCGTTGGGACTGGAGCGATGCCCGGATGCATGCGGGATGGGGGGCATTTTCATGGCGGCATGTTGCGTGCGTCGGGCGCTTTTTCCTTCTCTCTCTCTCGTTTGAGTCGGGTCCGCCTGCTTCGAGGAATGTTTGACGGCATTTCTTCGTTCTTTTTTTGTAGTTCTCGCATTGTATGCGATGCCAAGGGGGGGAAGGGGGGATCATAGGACCTGGTTACTGTTGAGCATGGTTGTATGGGTGTGTCTCCAAGCCATTTTCTTTTGGCTGGCATCAAAGAGAGGGTTAGATCGGAAGGATCCAATCAAACGATCGTTCATTCATTACGGTACTATATCTCCGATGTTGAGGGTGATGGGTGATTACTGCGTGGTACGTGATGTGGGGGTAAGAAAGTATTTTGCAACGTAAGGGAGACGTCTCGGCACTGATCGGGTCCGGGGTTGGGCCTTGATCGGATGTGTAGGGACTCGTGGGACTGTCGACTGTGGATGTTCTCAGGTTCAGTTCACTACTGCATGCGAGGCGGGAGAAGCGGGAGAAGCTGTGTGGGCCGCTTCCACGATCCTTAGGGTTCTTTCTTTTACACATCCCTCTCGCCTCAACTGCGGCTCTGCGGGACTTTACTGTATCCACTCCGTCGATTCACTCGCGATTTTTCTTAAATCGGGACTTTTTCCAGAACAGGGCACGAAACGTCTTGATATCAACATCGTTGCTCCCGGGCAGAGATCCTTTGTTGCTGCCGCCGCGGCCGTCCCGACGGACGAGGCCCGCCGGGCTGCTGGAAAACGCAAAATTGATCCTCCACACCGCAAGAGAACCACGTGCACTGCGCAGAAGCGGGTCGGAGATCCTCGTCGGAGATCCTGCTCGGAGATCGACATCCCCCCTCGATCGCATCCGGGATCTTGATCGGAAAGATCCTCCCGCGCCCGTCCTCGCCGCAAGACGAGAAGACATCTCGCGGGCGACGGCACGTGCGAAACCCGAACACCGAGTCCCTCCGACGACATAGAATCTCATAGATCCCTGCAAGATCCCCCACACCTCACACAACCTCGCACACACCTCGCACAACCATGATCCGCGGCCAGCGCTTCGAGCTGAACCTCGACGACGACGACGACGACGGCGACCACCAGAAATCGACGAGTTCGGGCCCGTTGCCGGGTGCTTTCGTCGCCGATGTCCTCGAACGGGTGGCGCCGGCGTCCGCTGCGGCGGCGCCGAAAATGCCCACGGCGCCCTCGATGAGCGCGCGGAGTCAGCGGACGGGATTCCCGGAACATAGCGGGAGTGGAAGTAGTCGATTCCGGCCGCGGCGAGATGGAGCGACCGCAGTAGGAACGGTGGCAACGAAATCTATCCCAAAAGCGCAACGACCGCCAGCCTCCCCCGTCCCAACGCCATCACCGCCGGCCCCCGAATCGACCTCCCCCTCCGTCCTCTCCTCTTCCACCGCCACCTGGGCGACCGAAGAGCGCGCCCGCATCGACCGCGAGAACGCCGCGACGCTGGCCGCGATGTCGCCGGAACAAATCGAGGCGGAGCGCCGCGAGCTGCTGGAGAGTCTTTCCCCCGCGTTCTTGCAGAGATTGCTGGCGCGCGCGGACGTGAGTAGTGGGAGTGCGGAGACGGATTTGACGAGCTCCGGTAAGGAGGAGGAGGAGGAGAGGAGGAAGAGGGAGAGGAGGGAGGAGAGGAGGAGGGTGGTGGGAGGGGTGAGGTTCGAGGGGTTGGAGGAAGGGAAGGGGGATGGGAAGGAGGAGGGGGGAGAAGGAGAGTGGGAGGAGGGCAGGATTGTGGAGACGAGGCAGGAGGCGAGGGCTCTCAGATCTCCTGCTGTTACCAAGACGGAAGACATCAACACCACCGCCTCCGCCGCCGTCTCCACCGCCTCCGCCGACGACGACAACGCCGCGCCCCTCCCCGCCACCGGAGACACCATCCACTTCCCGCACCCCACCCAACCCCCTTCCCTCGACCCCTCCTCCCCCTCCTTCCTCACCGACCTGCACCGCAAATACTTCCCCTCGCTGCCCTCAGACCCGTCCAAACTGGCCTGGATGCAGCCGCTGGCCGACACGCCCGACGCCACCTCCTCGTACGCCCCCACCGCCGCGGCGCTCGCGGCCTCCGCGCTGCGCTTCGATTTCCGCGGCGCGCTGATCCCGCCGTCGCGCGCCGCGGAGATCCCCGTCACGGCGGGTTTGCACCACCATGCGGACGCGCCCGGCGCGGCGGGGTACACGGTGGCGGAGCTCGCGCATCTCGCCCGCTCGACGGTGCCCGCGCAGCGGTGCGTCGCGTTTCAGACGCTCGGCAGGTTCCTGTTTCGGCTCGGCAGGGGGGAGTTTGGGAATCCGTCGGCGGAATCCTTCGAAGACGAAGCAGAAGCGGGGGGCAGGGATGTGGTGGTGGAGGATGCAGATGAGGATGGGGGCGATGACGGGCATGTGGGAGGCGCGAAGGAGGGCGACGAGGGAGCCAAAGTCACCGCCGCCGACCTCGGCGAGCTCGCGCAGGGCCTCTGGCGCGAAGTCGATCGCTGCCGCGTCATCCCGATGCTCGTGGACGAGAGCGAGGGCCGCGGCGTCGATGGCGGGCGACATGTCAGCGCGAA
The DNA here is from genome assembly GCA_002368545.1 of Ramichloridium luteum. NCBI lineage: Eukaryota > Fungi > Ascomycota > Dothideomycetes > Mycosphaerellales > Dissoconiaceae > Ramichloridium > Ramichloridium luteum. The sequence goes on along the minus strand of MTSC01000020.1, from coordinate 431,752 downwards.
GGCGTATGCGACCGAGGCGGTGTGGTTGTGGCGGAAGGGGGGCGGGAGGCGGTGGAAGGCGGCGTGAGGCGGAGAGGGAGGGATGAGAAAGAAGGAAATCGGGAAAGGAACGATTGATGATATGGTCCGTTGTATGGACATTTGTGTGATTGTGTTACAGTAGCAGCAGACACGGAGATATCAAAAGGGAAAATCATCGACAAGATGAGCAAAAGTAGGAAAACACAAAGTCATGACCTCGTCCAAAAAAGACCAATCCCCGTCCACAAACCGCCGCCACCTCCCTCCCTCTCCCCTCCCGTCCCCCTCTCGATTCCTGATTCTCTCCCGCTCGCCCTCCCTCTCCCCCGCCACCACCAAGCTCCCCCGCACCGGCCACCCGCCCTCGAGCGCCGTCCGATTCGCCTTCTCCGCCGCGGCAAAATCCCACGGTTCGGCCCAGCGATGCAGCGGGATTTCGCCCAGGCGCGTGCTCGCCGTCTGGGCGGAGTGGTAGGTCGGGATGGCTTTCCGCGCGGTGGGGGGCCGGAAGGCGGGGTGGTCGGCGGGAAGGGGTTGGCGCCGGGGAGGAGGAGGGGGTGGGGGAGGTGGATCGGTCGGTCGTGAGGTCGGGGTTGCGATGGTTTCGTGGCCGGGTGGGGGAGCACCCGGGCCAGCGGACGAATCGAGCCAAGCGAGCAGGTCCGGCGAGGACGGCCCCACCGCCACCGCCGCCGCCGCAGGAGCAGCCGCCGTCATGCCTGCGGCAGGATTCCCGCCGACGACTTTCTTGCGCGTCGGGACCGGCGGTGGTGCCTGCGCCGGCCGCATCGGCAACGTCAGCGACGACGAGGCCGCGTGCGCACCGCCACCGCCACCCCCGCCACCCGCCGCGGCCGTCTGCAGGAGATTCGGCTGCGAGCGGGAGCGGGGATGCGTGGGACGGGCTTTCACCGCTGCCGGGGCCGGGGTCGGGAATGCCGCCGGAGCGCCCGCCGCGTACTCCGTATACGCGGGCGGCGGCGACTGTGGCGGCGTGGCCAGACCGCTGCCACCACCACCGCCGCCACCGGCCTTGCTCAGATTCGGCGTGGATGCCGCCGCGGCGGGCCTGGGCCCCTCCGTCCGTTTCGGCCGCCGCCGCTCCGCCGGCTTGACGATCGCGATCTGCGACGGTTCGGAGGAGTTGGCGATGTAGACGCGCGCGAGCGTCGGCTGGCGGATGCGCGTCGGCTTGGATTTCTTCTTCTTCTTCTTGGCGGGGGAGCTGACGGGGCGGTGGTGGTGGTGGTGGTGTTTGGCGGGGGTGGGGTTCTGGGTGGTCTTCTTCTTCTCCGGGGAGGAAGCAGCGGGCAGCGGACGTGCGGGTGATGCGGGCGAGGAGAGGTGCAGCAGGCGCCGGCAGAGGTCGCGCAGCGTGCGGCAGGTGTCGAGGCGGGATTGCTCGGACAGCGCGATGAGGGATTCGTAATCGAGGGAGGGGGAGCCGGCCGGCGGGCCGGCCTGTTTTCTGCCGCTGCCGCTGCTGCTGCCACTGCCGCCACTATCCCGCGACAGGAATCGGTGGATGATCCGCACGAGGCCCGTGTTCAGCCGCAGCTGGATGTCCGCCAGAGAGACATGCGCAATGGCATCGCCGAGCGCATACCGCTCCCCCACGGCCTGGATGCTGCGGCGGTACTCCTGGCCGATCTCGTCGGAGCCCTGCAGCAGGCTGCGCGCGAGGCGGGATTCTTCGTCGCGCTCGCGGTGGTGCTGCTGGGGTTGCTGCTGCTTCGCGGGGCCGTTGCTGGTAGCAGTCGGCTTCTGCTTGCGCTGGAAGAGCTTCTTTTTGCCCTTCGTCTTGCTGTTGCTGTTGCCGCCCTCGCCGCTGCGTTCCGCTTCGCGCAGTTCCCGGAAGCGGCGGAAGACGTCCAGGCCGCTCGTGAAGGAGGCGAGGATCGCGAGGACGCCCTCGGCGACGCTCATGGTCGGCGGGAGTCGCGGGAACCGATCCTCCTGTCCCGGTGATACTCTCAGAATTCAACAAGGCTTGGGTGTTCACGTCACCAATCCCCCGCCAGACTCTTCATCGGCGGCCCGTCCGGCGTGGGCGCGCGCGTCGCATGGATGCACACCAGCACCAGCGTCGGCCACAGCCAGGTGTCGATGAAGTCGCGCGCGTGGCTGATCGCGTCGGCGGCGAGGAAGCGCTGGGCGTGGGCGAAGGCGGGGCGGAGCAGCGGTGGGTGTTGCTGCGCCGGGTGGTGGCCGGGGACCGCGGGGAGGCGGCGGCGGCGCGCGGGGAGCTGCTGCGGTCGCTGCTGGTGGAAGTCGTGGTGCGCGTCGCGGTGCGGCGTCGCCAGGCGGTGGGAGCAGAGGAGAGGGAGAGCGTCGGTCATGATGGCGGCCGGGGCGGTGCGTGGGTTAGATAGATAGAGGGCGAGCCCTTTCGCGGCCGACGATGGGAAGGCTGTGCAAAGCGCTGCTGCTGGAGCGAGCTGTCGCAGAAGCCCCCAGAGCCGTGGGCGCGAGTGGTGATGGGAGACTCGCTCGCTCGGCGGCGGCCGGGAAGGCTCCGGCGCAGGTGCAGGGCGAGCGGGCGCGAATGAGGCGAATGGGCGCGCTGGGCACTCCGGCGGGGCGTGACACCGGCGGGCAGAGGTGCAGTCGGCGCAGTAGTCGTCGTTAGTTGCCCTGCACTGCACGTCGGGGGGAAGAAGGGCGAGACGGAGGTTGCTGCAATGCAGGTTCTCGTGCGGGAATCGCCAGGGTATTTGTGCACGACTGGCTGCCGTTGGCCGGGCATGTACAGTACAGGTTCAGCTCTCAACAGCCGTTCGCTAAGGGCAATGCGGTCGGTTTGACGAACTTATGCCGGGCGGGCAGATTCCCAACGCCTCGCCCAACGGGACTTTTCCCGGGTTACGATAGCTACGATACGTCGTGCAGGTCCTGCCGCTGGTCGCCATGCAGCAGGAGGACTGAACCATCATGAGACATCGTGGCATCGCGGCGAATCTGCAGCTGCCGTCGCCGCCAGCGCGCGACAAGAGGGCCCTCGTCCCATATCCGCCCTGCTCCAACGGCGAGATTGGTGGAGAGCAGCTGTTCCTCGCGAAGGGGTGGCGTTCCGTCGCGGCCGGGGTGTGTCCACCACGCGAATGGCGGTTCCTTGGTTTGGCCGGACTGCCTGCCTGCCTGCCTGCAGATGAGCGGCCCCGTCGCGGATCCTGGTTCCCCTGCTCTCCCTTGCACGCCTCGTGAACGTCGGCATCGTCTGGCACCGACGAACGACCGTCTTCTCCATGCACCTCATCCTCGAGCGGCCTCATCAAACGGCACCCCAAGCCGTGAACGGGTGTCCGGCGGAGCGAGCGCGTCGTCCGCCGACAGCGCTCTCCTTCCGGCCAGACGCCGAACATCGTGGGCGCGCGATGGCACGCGACGCGCGAACGGGCGACGCGGGGCGGGGGATTTGACAGGCGCGCCACCAAACCGCCCCGGCGGCCGGTCCTCGTCAAATTCACGCTTGCCGGCTAGGAGGCCAATGTTTGATTGACGAGCTTAGCACGGACGGAGGCCCGTGGCGGCCGGTCGTCTTTCGGGTGGCCGTGTCGTGGAATTCGCGCTCGACAGGGCAACGTGCTGGACTCCTCCCGCGATGAAGCCGATTGCGAGCGGATGCTGTATCGCCGACCTGAGGCGGCTCAGCAATAGGAACGACGGGAGGACTCTCAGCTGATCGAGGCGCGGAGAGCGGACCATACATGTGCACATGTGACTACTCACCGGCACTGACTGTGCCGTCGGGTTCATGTGAGTTAGATTCACCGTGGAAACAGGTCACATCGCCTTGTGTGGACCGTCGTGAGGACTGTCAACTTGTGAGGACTGTCAACTTGTGAGGACTGTCAACTTGTGAGAGTTTGTCCAGGTGCGAGGAACATTATCAATGCTAGAATCACTCGAGAAGACCATTCGGGTCCGTAAAGAGAAAACCAGGAGATGATGAATTTGATACACAAGAAGCGATGCCTTTTCCTTCGCCCATCACTGATAAAGGGTAATAATACACAATTCCGGCAGTAGAAGAAGAAGCGGGAGTGGTGACAGCAGCAGTCGCAGTCGAACGAGTGCCACTCACCTCCCCCTTACCTCACTCCCCTCACCTCTCCTTCTTTCCCTCCTCCCCACGCACCGCCTCCCCTCGCCGATAACTCGGCAAATCCTCCTCCTCCTCCTCCACCTCCTTCCCCTTCCCATCCTCCCCCAACTCCCTCTCGACCTCTCCGACCTGCTCCCAGGTCGCGACCTCCTCGCCCTCCTCCGCCTCCTCGCGCGCCGAAGGATCCGTCGCGCGGGGCGGCGGGGTGTTATCCACGCGGAATTCCACCCCGATCGGCGAATCCGCATCGTCCGCGTGGAGATGGCGATCGCGACCGTCCGCGTCGCCGGGGAACTGCGCGAGGGCCCGCTCCAGGCGCGCGGCGTCGTCGTCGGCGTCGTCGGCGTCGACGGCGAAGCCGGTGGACGAGGGGCGGAAGGGGTTCGCGACGGGGCGCTTGTGGGTCGAAGGGTCGAAGGCCGGGGCTGTGGATTCGTAGCGGGTCGTTTGGCCGAGCTCGTCGGCCTCGGGGTCTTGGGGCGTGCTGTCGGCGTCGGCATCGTCGTCTTCCTCGGCGGCGCCGGACTCGTAGCTGCTCGGGTCCGGCTCCGCGGCCGGGTCGGCGATCTCGACGTTCAGGTGGTCGGGCTCGGCAGGTTGCTTGCGCAGTTGCGCGTAGTCCTCCGGGCGGATGTCGAGGATGTCGCTTTCCGGCTCGGCGGTGCGCTGGGACTCGACCGCGACGTCCGGAGAGGCGGCGATGACGGGGCCGTCAGCAGCAGCAGCAGCAGCAGCAGGAGCGGCAGACTTCTCTTCGGTCTTCTGCTGAGCGGCAGGCTTCCCGGCGGGCGCAGGCGTGGGCGTCGGCTCCTGCTTCTGGCTCGTCGCAGGAGATGTCGTGGCGGCCGAAGACTCTTCGCCCACCGCCGCTTCCTCCTCAGCCAGACGCAGCTCCTCAAACGCCTTGTCCACCGCCGCGAGCAGCGCCTGGTCGCGGGCATGCTGTTCCCGCGAGACCGGCGACAGCGCGTCGAAGTCCTCTCCCTCCGCACCGCCCTTGGCCGCGGCCAGAGCCTCCGCCGAGGGCTTCGCCAGTCTCGTGGCCGTCTGATACTTGACGATGCCGCGGCTGGCGCTCTGCAGCCGCAGCGCCTGGCCCTGCTCGCCGGCGCGACCCAGCGCGCCGGCGATGACCTGGATGCAGCGCAGGCTGTCGTCGTTGGCCGGGATCGGGTACGTGACCCACGTCGGGTTGCAGTCCGTGTCGACGACGCCGATGGTCGGGATGCCGTTCTGGCCGCACTCGCGCAGCAGCACGTAGTTCTCCAGCGGGTTGAGGCACACGACGAGGTCGGGCTTGACGGCGGCCGTGTTGTGCAGCTGCTCCGCGTATCCCGGCACCTCCTGATCGTGCTCGTTCACCACCTTCTTCTCGCACTTGCCCAGGATCTGTTGGCCGTTGGTGATGCTGCCGGGGATCCACTTGGTGAAGAGATGATAGCCCTTCGCCATCGATGCCGCCTTGACGACCGTTCTTGATTGCCCATTGCGCGTGCCGACGAACAGAATCACACCCGCACGCTCCGCCACGCCCTTGACCACCTTGCACGCCCGCCGCAGGTGCGCGGCCGTGACGTCGAGGCTGATGATGTGGATCGGGTCGCCGCTGGCCGAGCCGCGGACACCGTAGATGTACTGGGCGTTGCCCGGATGCCACAGCTGCGTCGCGTGGCCCAGATGCGCCCCGGCGGCGAGCAGCATCTCCAACGTGATGTCCTCCGGTTTGGGCGGGTGCGCCAGCAGGTTGCGCGCCTGGTAGACATCCGTCCGCTGCGTGCCGACGTGGTCGACCTGCGCGGCGGCGAACCGGCGGCGGGCGAATTGCTGGGCGATCGGATGCGACGGGTCCTTGACGGTGAGACGGTGGTCGTTGGGGTCGTTGCGGGCCGCCGTGTCGGAGGTCGCGCGCAGGGTGTACGGGAAGGGATCGAGGCGGCGTGCTTCGCTGGCGTGGACCTCGCGGCTGGCCATCTCGAATTGTGCCCGAACGGCTGCTCGTAACGGCCCCTTCACGTCCTCGTTGTTCGTCTGATCGGCGAGATCGCGCAGCTCACGCATGGCATCCGCATCCTGAATCAGCTGCTCCAGCGGCATTTGCCTCAGCTGCTCGAGCAGAGCCTGTTGTTCTGCACTCAGAGGCTCTTGTTTCAGGTCTCGGCGTGTTTGGCGATCCACGTTGAACTCGAACATCGGGTCCACGCGGGCAGGGGCCTCGGTGGCATAGGGACGCCATGATCGTGATGGTGAGAATGCAGGAAGGGCAGCCTTGGGCAGGGCCAAGCGGCCTGTGAATCCGGTGTCAGTCCGCGAATATCATCAATGAAGCTTTCGGAGATGGGCATGCTTACCGTGCCGTAACCGCAATGCCCGAACAATCATGTTCGTGGAGCGGGCGATGGCAGCATTGACATTGACTGATGGACGGGAAAAGTTCAGGCATTTGCGGCGTTGGACCTCTCCTGGGCTTGGCACTCCCGCGCTTCTCCGCAGGGCATTGAAACGCCGATGACTGAGCAGCGATGCTCACCACCTGCATGCAACATGACACCTAGGTAGAACACGTAGATTCTTCTACAACGAAATCTGATGTTCGCGATGCTCAAGATCAAGAATATCATCTGGACGGGAAACAGCGGCGACCCGCAGAGATGATCTACAGTAGCCAATTGATTGGAGTCGTAGCAGACCCTCCAGGCCTCATGGCCTTGAGAGACAGCTCTCGGCCATCTCCGCCGGAGTATATGTATTATAACCTATGGGGTTTTGGATTGACATGATGCACCACGCCCTTGCCGCACCTGTGGCTGTCCCATACTGGAACCTGTGATGCTTGGCGGGCACAGCCAATGCGCCGCACGCACCGGAGGCCAGCAGATCGGCATTTACCATAATTGGGCATTGCTGCGACAAGTGTTGGACGATGGTACACATGGGAGGAGTGTCCTAGACGATCGGCATGTCACTATGCGTCTCGCATTGCACGGCGAGAACACACATCGCGTGCTGCCCCTCACTTCGAGCCACTTGCGTGATGAGGCCGGCCAGTATCAGTGACACCGTCCCCGTGCCGCGGATATGCCTGTCGAGCGCATGCTGAGACCATGTGCGGCCGACGATTATACCTTCGATAGTCCAGTTTGGTGCTGCGGAGAAGCACTGGCGAGTTTAGAAAAAGGCGCCATGCTGGGCCCTGGCGATCGGCATGCGGAGAAGGTGTCGATCCTGAATCAGGTACAGACAAGAGAGGACCCCCCGCAAGAACTCCGCGATCGACGTTTGTACCAGTATGAAGCAATGCGGAAGGATGCCCGCCGAGCCAGTCGCGTGCAGGCATGAGCAGCTCCTCCCAAACCGCCGGTGGGAAGGCGTGAACTGGTGGAGGTTTGGCCCGAATAGACGGCCCGGATGTCTGGCGCAAGGAGACTTCAGAGAGTGCCCGCTCCTCATGGATCAAAAGGGAGATCATTGCGCTCATTTACCGGCTCCCAGGCGGACATTGATTGGACCACCCCCCGGAGGACCCGCGCAGGGCCGTGGTACCCCAGCCTGCGCCAAACTCATTCGGCGCATTTGGCTACAAGCTAAATCGGCTTGACTGCTGCTCCTCCTCCTCCGCGCCCGCGCCCAGCGACATCACGCGTGACTCTTCCGCACAACGCCGTCCAGCGTCGGAACGCAGATGTAGTGAAACCGGCCTGCAGACTAGATGAAATACTACGGGGCGCCCATCATGTTGGAGATGCGTCCAATCTCCACCGCCGGTCGATCGTCCCATCGGCCAACTCCTCCGCCGGCGAACTTGGTGGATCCACACGGCCCGACTGTGGGATGAAGCATACTTGAAGAGAGCTCTATCACGATTGAAAGACCAGGAGCAATGTCCTGCTGAGCCCCATCGCTTGAGAGTTGTGTGTAGAGAGCAGTGCGAGATTGTTGTTGCTCCCTCGCCGAAGAGTACACAATGGAGAAGTCAACGACCACCACAACTTCCAGGTGGAAATCCACACTCATTACGACTGGTTTATTGTCGATATTGTTCTTTCTTTATGTGCCATTCTTCCTGGAGCAATCGCCATATCAATGGCGGCATTCCACTTCAAGACCGAAGATCGAATCTCCCAAACAAATACCGGCAATCTACGACTCCATATCGCAAGATCCGGTCGAATCAGGCGACTGCGCGGGCCACTTTGGCCGCGACTACATCGCCAAATTCAGCTCTTCGCCGATCGGCTTCTGCAGCTCCCGATCATCTTCGAGCCTGACCTGCTTCACGCACTCCGTCCATGCCGGCCGCGACGACACCTTCTGCATCGGCAGTCCCGTCGACATGCACGCCGCCACCGAGACCTCTGCCGCGGGCTTCACGCTCGACTGCAGCATTCCCTCCGTGCGACAGTCCTCCAGCAGCGCCGCTCTCAGCCTGGACAAGTTCCCGATCTACTGGTTCGACACGGGTCCCCGCACGATCCTGGAGGACCACTTCCACTACGGCAAGCTGGCCAGCACCAAGGAGACCTCTCCGGCCTTCCGCCACAACGCCGCGACCAACCGCACGCTGATCCTGATCAAGCGCGAAGGCGCCGTCTACGACCTCTGGCACACCCTGCTCGACGTCATGGCCCTGCGCCTGAGCCTCGACGTGCTCTCCAGCAGCCGCGACCTGCGCACGGGGCGGCCCTTCCTCGCGGACGCCGACCTGCCGAACGCGCAGCTCGTCCTCATGGACCACTTCGACCTGGGGCCCTACGCGGACCTCTGGCCCTCCGCCCTCACCACCGCCACCGGTGCCCGCAACCGCCGGCCGATCCTCCGCCACGAGGACCTCCTGCCGCACGAAGTCGCCGGCTCCCGCGTCCTCTTGCCCCTTCCGGGCGGCAGCAACCCGCTGTGGCAGGGCGACTGGACCGACCTCCCCTGCGCCTCGTCCGCGCTCCTGCGCGCCTTCAGCCAGCGCCTCCTCATCTCCTACAATCACCAAACACAACATCAGGAATCCTCCTCCCTCCTCAACCCCGCCGCCCTCCTGCCCCGCGCCCAGAAATTTCCCCCCGCCGCCGCGCCCCGCCTGCGCATCACCCTCATCGCGCGGCAAGGCTCCCGCCGGCTCGCCGCGCACGCCGCCCACCTCGCGGCGCTGCAAGCCCGCTTCCCGCAGCACGCGATCCGCAGCCTCGACTTCCACGCCCTCACCGTCGCCGAACAACTCCGCGTCATCCGGCACGAGACGGACGTCCTCGTCGGCGTGCACGGGGCCTTCCTGGCGCATGCCATGTTCTTGTCTGCCCCCGGGGGAAGCGGGGCCGAAGCGGAGAACACCAAGCACACCGCCACCGCCGCCACCGCCGCCGCCGCCGCACTCGTCGAGATCCAACCGCCGAGCCTCAGGTATCGGGGCTTCCGGAACGTGGCCCGGTGGGCGGGGGTGCCGTACTTCTTGGTCGAGGGCCGCGAGCCGGAGGTGCGGGAGCGGGGTCGGGAGAGGACGACCGGGGCGGGCGCGGTGGAGGGGTCGTCCGCGGCGGCGGCGCCGGCGGCGAATGCGGCGGCGTTTGTGGCGGCCGGTGGGGCCTTCACGCCTTCTTCCCCTGGTGATGGCGGCGATGGGAGGGATTGGCGCGCGGCCGGCGAGGTGGAGGTCGAGGGCAGGAAATTACTCGAGATCGTGGGGAGGGCGATTGAGAGTGTGGTTGCTGCGCGCGGTGGAGGTGATGCTCTCTCGAGCGAGGAGGGGAGTGAGCAGGTGAAGGAGAGTATATGATTGTTATCAGTATTGAACGCATACAATGCTATGATGGGCCGATCTGAAAATCATGAAGGAGAATGAACGCCGAGATGAGTTTCAAGCTGTTCTCCAAGTCGCGTTCATTTGCAGATACGAATTCCCCTTAGGTTGGGTTCGATGATGATGATGATGATGGTGGTATATATGTACAGATGAAACCCCCAAACATGACGTCTTCCGTCAAAGTCGCCCTCCAAAACCCATCCACAATGCACGACTCTCCTATGCGAGTACTCAAAATAAATACACTTCCCGTGACCACAACCACTGCCCATGAATTAACGCCACGCTTACCAAAAAGACGACCCACTCTCTCACAAGAAACCGCTGATGTCTCACGCGCCCACCGCCCCGACATCCCGACAAACCGCGCACCCCGTCGCGCCCAGCACATTCTGGATGACATGCGCATGCGCGACCTTGGCGCCGACACTGCGACCGCCCAGTTCCTCTTCACCATCAGCTATGCGGCTGCTCTCAAGCTGCCGCAACAGCTCCCGGCCCTTCGCGGAGTCGCGCGTGTCCGGGTGCGCGGCGAGCAGGCACGAGAGGTGGTAGACGTGACCACAGGCGAAGCCGAGTAAAGTCTCCTTTTCGTCCTCGTGGAAGAGGGCGGCGCAGCCAACGCAGTGGCCTGGGGCCGGGTGGGCAGATTTCCTTGCGGCGGCGGCGGAGGAATCCTCTTGGGAGGCGGGAGTTGGTGTCGGGAGTGCAGCTTCGGCGGCGGCAGTGGCAGGGCCGTCTGTGCCAGGAATCGGCACGTCGTGAGCCGTGACCTCGACGTCCCGCGGCGAGTCATGTAGGACTTCAAACGCGACGGCCTTCTTGCGGCCGGCGCGCAGGACGTCCATGCTCGTGGCGACCTCGCCGCGGAGGACGCGGGCGACGCCCTCGCTGATGCTCAATTGAATCTCAAATTCGCGGACGAATTTCCAGAGGGCGGACTTGAGGCCATCAATTTCGAGACCATTGGGGATGCGCCGGACGACGTCGATCGGATTGAAGCTGTCGTCGAGGCTGACGGCGCCGACTTCCTCGAGCAAGCCACGGATGAAGCGGGGCTTGTTCATCGAGTAGTCCAGTAGGTCGCCCCACAGGTCGGAGTGCTCCTTCACGAAGGCGATCGCTTGCTTGACGTCGCCCAGCTCGCCGATGATCAGCTCCAGCGCGCGCTTTGTTTGGCCAGTCTTGCTGTACATCAGCACGAGTTCCGGAATGTAGTGCCGGCGCTCGAAGATGTCGATCGCGCGCTCATACTTGTAGCCCTCGCCGTGCTGGAGATAGGCGAGAAGTAGGGTGCGGTCGTACTCCGCAAAGAGCGACACCGCCAGATCGCCGAACTCGTTGACAAGGACGTGGCCGTCTTCTACGGCCGGACCGAGGAACCGTCGGCCACGCAGAGCCACACCATTACCATTCTCCCGCACGCCATTCCATAATGCGCGGAAATAGAAGAACAGGAATGGCTGGAACGAATCACCACGCCTTTGGAGCTGATTGACCACAATCGCCGGAGGCACCGTCCGTCGATGAGCCTCCTCCGCCAACAATTGTACAGCTTCCGCCGAAGCCTCATCAAGCTCCGCAAGCGATGCCGAGCGCATCTGCTCCCTGCTAACACGCAACGTGAGCAGCCCCGGGATATCCTCAACCACGGTGTCCAACAACTTCTCCTCGCGAATCAGCGTGAAGGCCTTTTCAGCATCCTGGAGACGGATGTAGCACCGGAGAGCGTCGCGAGCGCGGCCATCAGCGAGGTAAAGCCTCGCAAGTGATTCGAGCAGTATCCTCCAGTCCTCGCTGTCCTCCTTGACCTCTTCGCTTGCCAGTCTATCTTCAATTGCGAGGATGACACTCTTGACATCGAACAACTCCGGATCCCACTGATCGAGCAGCTGCGCCAGACGTTTCCGATCGACGTAGATGTAGTGGCCGAGGATGACTTCATACACACTGCTCGGCAGTGGCATCGCGTCGTCCTTCATTGCGGGGATATAAGGCGTGATTTCATCAAACTTGTCCGCTTGAGCAAAGGTTAGAACCCAATGCTCCCATCGATTGCTGTTTCCCAGGACCTTCCCAGCAATCTTGCCGGCCTGGGCCCAGTCGTCACGGGCGATGAGCTGTGCAAGCCATAATTGCCCTATCCGGTACTTTTCTGACTCGGCCTTCGACCGGGAATATGTACCGTTGGGCCCACCGACCTGTGAACTGCGATCGTCGGCGAAGAAGTCTGCCAGGCTGCCACCTTGCTGCCCAGGACCAAGGCTCTTAGTCGGGGATCCCGGTACTGAGGCCACAGAGGATTGCGAGTCGTTGATATTGGAGCTACTCTCGACGGTTTCGGGGTGCTTGTCGACCAGGCTCCACGCATTGGCATACTCTTGATGTTCCAGGAGCCATTTCAGGTGATCTGCCAGTTCTCGCTTGACCGCCAAGACACAGTCATAAGGGCTGACGATGAAGAACTTCAACCCTGCTTCAAGCGCGTATGGATGCGCGTCGATCTGTTTCCGCTTGACCTCCGGCGTGGCAGTCACGTCGCGGCCGGAGCTAGGTCGTCCAGACACGAAGGATGCCGCTCGCCCGGCACTGTTGCCGCCACTACCATTACTCCTGATGCTTGCGGCAGATGAGAAAATGCGACTGACGTAGACTCCACTCGCAGCATCCCAGATTCCTTCGAGTGCGCCTTTTTGTAAGCTTTCCTTGCCAATCTTGTCCGATGCTGGTGCCGGTGGGGGAATATAGACTGCGCCAAGGTGATAGTCTTGGCTGGACAGTGTCTCGTACCGGGAAATGTTTGAGAGCTCGTCCAGGTCGACCTCCTCACCATTGACGACGTTTACCAGCCGCAATTGTGGCGCGAGTCCGGTATGTCGATGTTGTCGGCCTCTCCGCTCCGTCTTGCCGCCCTCGCCATTGCCAGCCGGTGATGCGATTGGCTTGTCGTTATCGTCTCGTGTGCGATACGCCAGGATTGCAAGCAATGACGGCGTGTAGAAGCTAATGCCAGAAATAACACAGTCGACGAAGTGCAGTTTGTGAATGATATCCGCACTGCCGACCTGGCGCTTGCCGGTGCTCGTGGTGGATTTGCTGGAATGGACATGGAGCAGCCATGCCGTGTCGCCCCAGCCGACGACCAGTTTCTCCACCTGAGGCGTCCTTTTTGACTTCGTTGTCGAGTTGCCGTCTTTGACCGCGGAGACCACATCATCCGACTCCAAGTTCTGATCATTGATCCATTCGCATCGGCCCTTCCACACGCCTGCCATCTCTTCCCAGACCTTCTTATTCGGCTTCTGCGCATGCGCTATCCTCCTCCACGCATCCTCGCTCTCCTCGCTGCCGAGCTTCAGGTGACTGCGCATGACCTTGATTCCCTCCTCATTGATCCACGCGACCCACTTCCCACTCAAACTCCACTTGATCGAATTGATCGCGCCCTCGCCCGAGTGCAAAATCGTGTCTCGGCCAGTATTACTTCCTAGACCAATTGCTCCGAGCCATCCCGACGCTGCAGCTGCAGCGCTATTCGTGTTCGCATCGGTGCTCACCCCCGACTTGCCGCCCACCGTCAGGATGAGATTGCCCGCCAGCCCGCCAGACAGGTACGTCCTATCGTTCTTATAGTCCGGCGAGAGCGCGACGGCATTAACGGGGCGCGCGAAGTTGCGCAGCTGGACATCCTCTGTGTTGACCAGGGACTGTACGCAGACATGTCCATCCAGAGACGAGGTTGCGATGTAAATGTTGTTGCTCGGGGTATTGGGCACGACGACGGGTGGCTGCTGCGGCCGACCGGTGCGGGCATTGACGCTGGCGCCTTTATTGGGCGCCGTCGCGCTCTTCCCCTGCGTGCCCGTCCCCGTCTGCAGCACCGCCAACCCGCCGCCCTCGGACCGCACCAGCGTCGGCGGCGGCGGCGTCGGCGACACCGACACGCTCGTCACGCTGGCCTGGTGCGCGCGGTACGTGCGGATGCTCTGTAGTGCAGGGACCCCCAGCACGTGGATGCTGCCGCTGTGGGTGCCGATGACCATCTTGTCGCCGGCGGCGAGGAAGGTCGAGGTCGAGTCGCCATTGCGGTACACATTCGCCAGACTACCCGTCAGCTTCGCGTACTTGAGCTTGGGCTCCTCCTCTTCCTCCTCGTCTTCCTCCTCATCTTCGTTGTCCGCCTGCTCATTGTCGGTGGTGGTGGCGGCGGCGGAGGGTTTGTCGCCGCGTGGTGCATCCTCGCTGGCGACGTCATGGTTGTTGTTCGTGTCTGTAGCTACGGCAGCGGCAGTAACTTCGGTGGTTTCGCTCGCGGCTATACTCGGAGTCGCCAGGTCGCCATTCTGCCCCGTGGCCGGGAGCTCTGCGGACATGCTGCAGGCATGGAGGCAAACCGGGAATAATAGCTCTTCGAACCTGCGACGCTGTGGTGATGGTGCTTGGGAGAATTGGGCGCGACAGGATTCGCTTGGGTCACGTAGGAGCTATGATGCCAGCTACTGCGCCGGGCCGAAGCTCGCTCGTGCATGCCTGGTGCTGATCCCTCGCCCGCGTCCAAGCCAGCGGAGACCCTTCACAGGCGCATCTGCACGTGTCGGATGGTCACTCCGGGTTGCAACACTTTTTATTTACACATTTCTCTGATATTATATCCATCATCGCCGCAGAGCGATCGCGAAGGCAATATGGCGGCGAACAACGCGGCAACATGGGTCGCATTCCGCGCCATCGTCAGACGATCATTTACACCCGCATCACGTCCATCAACGCCACAACGTGCTCCATGGGAAACACGGCTCGTCCCACAGCAGCGGTGCCTTGCACAACCACGCACCTTCAGCACCTCATGCTGCCGTCTCAATTCTCCGCTCACGCCGCAAATACCTCACTCCTCACAACAGACAACGAATGGCCAATCCAGCAAGCAAAACCGCCACAAGCGCAAACCCAGCACCAAACGCCCTCTCGATGCCGCCACCACCGCCCTGCGGAAGGTCGCCGTCGAAGCGCAATTCTCGCGGGGAAGTAATGGCCGGCGTGAGCTGATCCGCGGCAGCGGCAAGCTCCTCTACATCGATCCAGAAGTCCCCACCAAGGACATCACCGCCTACTGCGCGGCGGAGACCTACGACCTCGCGCGCGCGCGCGCCGAGCTCTACAAAGAAGGCTACCGGTTGGATCCATTGCGGACGGGACTCGGCGAGCAGGTCTTACACGTACAGACGCCGAACTATCTGGCGCGGGATGAGGACTCGGGCGAGGAGCGGCCGCAAGGGCCAGGCGACGTTTTTGTGTTCCCCTCCGGCTGCGTCGTCACGTGGAATGTCCCGGAGCCGCTGTCGCGCACGATCGTGACGCGGTTCCTGCCGGCGGCGGCGGGCACGAGTGGACATCTGGATCGTATGGAGGCGGAGGATATGGAGTATATTGAGGACCCGAGCACGGAGACGAGTAAGATTGTGGGAGACACGATTCTGCTGGGGACGAAGCCGTCGGCGTCGTCGAGCGAGGATAGTGTGCGAGGAGCAGTGCTGGAGGCTGGGAGCCCTGCTGGTCCAGAGCTCGGCCGTGACGCCAGCCCGACCAGTGAGATGGATACAGTCCTCGCGAAGATCGCGTTCTCGTCCGCGCTGGCGCGCAGCACCAAGTTGGCCGTGCTGGAGGAGAGCCTGAGCGCATACTTCGCCTCGACACGGAGCATCCCGTCGACACTGTCCTCGGGCCGGCCGATCCGCTACACGCGCCGCCACATCCTGCGCAAGACCGGCGAGCTGCTGTCGATCCGCGCACAGCTGAACCTCTACTCCGAGCTGACGGATTCGCTGCCGGATCTCTTCTGGGACAGCCGGCATGAGCTGGGCTTGGAAGGGTACTATGAGATGCTCGGTCGCAGCCTCGATGTCGGGGTCAGGATCAAGGTGCTGAATGAGAAGATGGATTATGCGGGAGAAATCGCCGCCGTGCTGAGAGAGCGGTTGAGTGAGAAGCACTCGGCGATGCTCGAGTGGATGATCATCGGGTTGATCTGCATCGAGGTCGGCTTCGGAGTCGTGCACCTTGTGAGAGAAAAGGAGGAAATGGAGGACGTCAAGCGGACGCGGGTGTTGGCAGAGCGGTGGCTCGAGGGCCAATTGGGAGAAGGGGCTCGCTAAAAAGGACTGAGCTCGGAGGGACCATTGCATTTCCCGCCGTGCAAGCTCATTCTCTCAATCGCGCAGGCAATGGCATGGTTGATGAAAGCAGTATCGAACTCCCTCGATGTCTCCGCTCAAACCACAATATTGAATTTCCACGATATCATGGCAGCATTCCAAGCCGTACTGCGCTATTCAGCGCAGATTCAGCCAATAGAAAGCTGAACGACTTTAGATCGTAAATGTCGCTCGTGTATGAGGATATAACGATCACGTTCGCAGAGTATAGCCATGGTTGTGATGAGATTATAGCTTATCCAGGTCGAAGAAGTTCCCCTCTCAAACGCGGCAGCGTTCTGGTTCGGGTCGACGTCATGGTGAAAAAGCGCAGTTTGCTTCAGTAGACTGTTCCTCTGTATCGACGCGCTTGACGAAAATACCGATGAAAGCGACATTGCACACAAAGTCATCTAGTTTCTGGATCCAGCACAGACGATAACGATTGCTAGAGTTCGTACAATTGTCATTGGTCGTCCAGAGCACGCATTGCAACAAGTATTTGAGCAGCCCGAGATCGTGCATCGAGGCTTAGTTCTGCACAACGAACCACGGCAAATGGACGATACAAAGATCCGCCTGTTCTTGAAGCTTCAACTCGAGATAATCAGGACCCAGCGGCACGTTATGCCCGCAGTTTGGCCAACCAAATGATCATCGATCAGCTGGTCCACCACGCCGGTGGGTTGTTCACGTTCACTGCAACGGTCTGTCGATTTGTTGGAGCGAAAGTCAATGCACTTGTAGTCTTACGGTCGCTTGAAACTTCTCTCGAAGCCGCCATTTTTCCGGGCAAGTGCATAGACCAAGCAAGCCCGAAGACAATGCATCTTGATGAGATCTACCAGGTGATGCTGAGATTCTTGACACTTCTCTGTCTTGGCAATCATGAGTGTCTCTGTAGGACCACTATCTACATCTGACTTCATGTGATCTACATGTAGCTAGGAATCAGACCTGCTTCCGGAGCTGTGGGATTCTTTGCTTGCCGTACGAACAGTGTGAACTTCCCAAGGTCATACACGGACACTGGCTTATAATTTGGCTCACCAACGGCTGGCCAGCATGTTTCATATTTGATCTGGTTCCCTTGGAAGCGTTGTGTCCAGCCCTGTAGGAGCTGTAGGAGGTTTGCCCGTCTTCTCTTGGGCGCTACGATTGCGATCGGGACCCTGAAGCCAAGGTGCGATATGTAAGACCGTAATCAATTTGTACGCTGTCGTCATGTTATACTATGGATTCTTATACCAACGGAGCATTGGCTCGGAATCCAATATGGAAAGGTGGTCGGTCCGTGAGGTGAAGGCTTCTTCTTCAAGTCGCCATGTCGCGGCAGTTTACCGAGCGAGAAACGTGAGTACCAAGACGAGAACTCGGTGCATCACCCAACGTCAGCCCTTCAAGATCTACCGACCAGGAAGAAGCTGCACGTGAGATGACCCCTGAAGCTGATATTCGCTGCGGCATCGGTGTGTTGGTCCAGTATTCGAGCTCAGCCGTATATTTCTATTTTCTCGCACTCGTAGCGGGCCGGGCGCAGCACTGTCGGGAGAGTCTGGTGGCATGTGCACCACGTCATAGCATCGGAACAACTGGTCCGCATCGCATTCGGGACGCTTTCTTTGCATGCGACAAGCGTCTGATCACTTGAATAGCCATCCTCTCAGGGTCCTCCAAGTTTCTAGCCAATCGAACGCCACGCTGCTCCGTTGTATTGCTGCAGGTTTCATGGTAGATGCCGCTGAACGCCACAGCAGCGCGCCTAGAATTTCGGCGCTCGCACTCGTTCAGTCTTAAGCCCACACTTCCCCGCAGGGTGCAGGTGGCGCACTGCAAGAATCGAGAAGTACCGTCAGCAACGGCGTTGATCCCACACCTGCAGCACCCTTGCGTCGTTCGATGGCATAGTCCCTCTGCCTATTGATGCGCTCGCGATCGTAAGGCTGCCCAGCAGTACGATATGTTCACTATTCCCGTACTTGTGCTATGCTCGTGCTGTGCTCGTGCTGTGCTCGTGCTGTGGAGATTTATGCAGAGGGCTGAGTGACGGCACTTCGCAGCCCGCCAACGCCTTGATGACCATCATCGTGCCTGGCGCTGTGGAGTTGGTAGGGTTCGTACTCGTACGGCATTGTTACGCCGGTCCATGCGGCGTGTTCGTAGGAATCTCCCTGCAGTAGCTCTTTGCTTTAGATGTTATATAGATCCTCAATGTCCCAACTTCGATGGAGTTAGACAACTACATTTTCACCACCCCAAGATGCATACCACCCTGTACCTTCCCCTCGTGGGACTCATCGGCCTCGTCCTCTACAAACTCCTCACCTACATCAACACCAAGCGTCTCGATGCCGCTTTCGCGCGGGAACACGATTGCCAGCCGGCGCCCCGGGCTCCGGGGGACGGCATCCTCGGCATCAATCTAATCAAGCGACTGGTGCAAGCCGACCGCGATGGATACTTCATGGACGTACTGCAGCAGCGCTTTGCCGAGGCGTCCGCCTCGGCGGGCTTCCAGTGCAACACATTCAATTACAGTGTCCTCGGCATGAACATATTCTTCACCTGTGACCCGAAGAACATCCAGGCGGTGCTGGCGCATCGCTTCGAGGATTTCGATCTCGGTCCGCTACGGAACGGGGTCTTGCAGGGTACGCTGGGCTCAGGCATTGTGAGTTTCTTCTTCGACCTTGGAAATGGTTCTGACGGTCACGTCGACTGACAATGAACTCCCCTTTCTTTAGTTCACTCAAGATGGCAAGCAATGGGCGCACAGTCGCGCCATGCTGCGGCCCAACTTCGCGCGTGATCAAGTCTCCGACCTCGGGATGACAGAGCGACACATTCAGGACCTGTTCACAGTGATGCCGGCCCAAAAGGACGGTTGGACCGCCTACACGAACATCCAGGAGCTCTTCTTCCGCATGACCATCGACTCGGCTACGGAGTTCCTCTTTGTAAGGATCTATCGCCCCCTGGTGACGTGAGATGTTCTTAGTTTTGCTTACACGAACACTTCTTCAAACTACAGGGCGAATCGACCCACACGCAAATCAAGGCCGCGAAGGAAGAGACCTCCGGCGTCGCGCAAGGCAAACGCAGCGAGCGGGCCTTTGCGCAACACTTCGACTCCGCGCAGCGCCACATGGCGCAGAAATTCCGGTACGGCGACATGCACTGGCTGCACAGCCCGAAGGAATACCAAACGGACGTCGCCATCGTCAACGAGTTCGTCGAGTACTACGTCGACCTCGCCTTGAAGAAACGCGCGGGCAAGACCTCTCATGACCGCGCGCGGGGCGAGAAGTACGTCTTCCTGGAGGAATTGGCCAACCAGACCCAAGACCCCGTCGCGCTGCGCGCCCAGCTGCTCAACATCCTGCTCGCCGGCCGCGACACGACCTCGTCGCTGCTCTCCTGGGTCTTCCACGAGCTGCTGCGCCACCCGGAGGTCTTCACGAAGCTGCGCGCCGCCGTGCTCGACACCTTCGGGCCCGGCCACGACGGCGACACCTCCCGCATCACCTTCACTTCGCTGAAGAACTGCACCTACCTGCAAAACACCCTCTCCGAAGCGCTCCGCCTCTGGCCCGTCGTCCCGGGCAATTCCCGCCGCAGCAACAAGCGCACCTGGCTGCCGCGCGGCGGCGGGCCCGATGGCTCGGCGCCCGTGTTCGTGCCCGCGGACACGCAGGTCGACTACAGCGTGCACGTCATGATGCGCCGGAAGGACCTGTGGGGCGAGGACGCGGGCACCTTCCGGCCGGAGCGCTTCGAGGGGCGGCGGGCCGGATGGGAGTTCCTGCCGTTCAATGGTGGGCCGAGAATTTGCATCGGGCAGCAGTTCGCCCTGACCGAAGCGAGTTATGTCGTGGCGCGGCTGTTGCAGAGGTTTGATCGGATTGAGGCCGCACCCGGAACGGAGCTGGAGGGCGCCCGCGTGCAGCAGAATTTGACGTTGACGAATTGTCCAAGAAACCCGGTGACGTTGAGGGGACATGAGGCGTGGTAGAAGCAGGTTGAGAGGAAAGGGGGGATCGAGAGCATATTCGCTCACAGACGATGATGAGAAACCATGATGAACAGAATGGCAGATTCTACAACGATGGCTCGAGAGGAGCGAAATGCGGAGGTCTCTCGGTACCCTGGTGGACGGTTGTGGACACCCAGTCACTCACTTTCGGTAGGCGTTTGAGCAGATACTCTACTTCATGGATTCTATCCTCTCCATACTAGAGTTCCTCTTTACTCGTTCCAAATAGTAGCCAAACCGATTGACCTGCGATGGAAATGCTGGCCTCGTGTACAGCCGTGGTTCTCGTAAAGAGAACCCACGCACACACATCCGATCGTGGCACAGGCCGACTGCGACGGATCAAGCAATGGCATGATAAGGCCACGAACATCAAACCTGACGACTGGGTTTGAGAAATAATTTCAAACATCTGACAACACCGGAATAACCGCCGAACGTCGCTCGACCTGAAACGCCGTTCAAAAATAGTCCCCACATGCATGCATGTCAGGTCATCCCGAGCTTTCCCCTCGTGCAGCCATCCCGGGAATTTGGAATCTCGCCATTGTGCATTTCTCGAAGAATCGCCTTTCTTTGCTTCCTTTCTTTCTGGAGTAACCTTCACTGGTACAAGGTGATCTTCAGGACCAAAGAGATGGTTCGGGGTTCTCGATGACGATCCATCCCGCCGGCTCGCTGCCGTCTGACCTGCATGGCTGCACGCCTCATACGAGCACAAGCTGACAAATAGCCGACGAGGGACGTGAATGCCTGGGTCGACCTTGCAGATATGGATGGAAGATGAGCCCTTAGGTAGAGATCTCTCTTCTTCCGAATATCTGCATTTGGGTCTCGCACGGCAATTCCAAATCCGGTGCTCGTCGTTCCCTGTTCGATACGAAAACGGAAGGCGTGGACACCTCCACCCACCTCAAGACGCCCAGCACAACGACTCGATCTACTAGCATCCTCGATTGATCGATTATTCACGCAAGCAACCGACCGATCAGCCCAGCCCAGCAATCCCTCTCCCCCGCCACAATGCCCATCAAAGCCGTCTTCTTCGACTTCATGGGCACCTGCCTCGACTGGCACAGCACCATCACCTCCTCCCTGCCGGCGTCCCTGCCCTTCTCCACGCGCTCCGCCTTCGCCCTCGAATGGCGGCAAACCTACTTCGACGCGAACGCGGCGCGCGTCGCCGCCCGCCTCCCTCCCAAGGACATCGACGCCATGCACCGGGACACCCTGGCCGAGCTGCTCGCGCGGCCGGCGCACGCCGCGGTGCTCGCCGCCTTCGCGGCCGCGCCCGCGCACTACGACGCCGTCATCGCCGCGTGGCACCGCCAGGCCGCGTGGCCGGACGTCGCGCCGGCGCTGCGCGCGCTGCGGGCCGGGCTCGGGCTGGAGACGTACGTGTCCGCGAACGGGACGACGCGGCTGCAGCTGGACCTCGTGCGGTGGAATCGCACGGCGGGCACGGGGCCCTTGCCCTTTGATCTGCTCTTCTCGAGCGAGCTCGTGGGCGCCATCAAGCCGGACCCCGCGGCGTACACGCGCGCGCTGGAGTTGACGCGGCTCACGGCCGAGGAGGTCGTGATGGTGGCGGCGCATGCGTATGATACCCGCGGGGCGAAGCAGGTCGGGATGCGGACGGTGTATGTGTTTCGGTGGACGGATGATGTGCGGGAGGATCAGGCGGTCGTCCGGGCGGAGCATGATGCGTATCTGGAGGGCGGCATGGAGGGGTTGGCGGAGGTGGTGGGGGGGTGGATGAGGGAAGAGGAGGAGAGGGAGAAGGGGAGTGTGTGAACCGCGCGGGTGAGGCAGTGTGGGTGTGAAGGTTTGGCGACCGACTGCATTCGACATCGGCGGAAGAAGAAAGAATTGGCCATCGTGCAGAAGGATATTCTGGGTGATTTACGGCGGTGGTGAGGAAGTGTAGCCGTGGGTGGTCTGCGGGCCCTTCTGGTCCGGAGTTTCAGCCGGAAGCTTCACCTTGGGTTGTTTGAAGCGGAATTCCAAATCATGTCGTCCGAAGATGTTGACATCTGTCGGCAGTTGAAGGATCTGCAGAGCCAATGAGAAATGCCAATTAAAGATGTTCCTGCATGGTCAATTCACTTTGGAGTCTTTGCTTTAGAACAATGGCAGTGGAGGCAGATCGTGATGAGGGACCGATACTCGTGTCTCGCTTAGGGTTGCGGGTGTTTGCAGTTCGTCGGCTGCGGGGCGGTAAGAGAACCCGAAGACTGCTGGGCCCAGCGATTCGCTATTGGCTCTGCCCCGTGGCAGCAACGTGCTGCTCAGACCCTCTCCGTCGTCCGACACCTGCTGATCCCATCCCGGCCCGCCGCTGCAGGCCCGTTTCGGTGACACAAGGTCGTACACACTGCTACCAATATTCCATGGAAAATACCCGCCTCCGCCCACGCAAATTCTCGTTCTCGTGGCCGATATCAGAGGTAGAGTTTCAGGTTGATTTTTCGAAGGGCCGTCAATTTGGAATTGCATTCTTTTTTGTTTCCCTTCCCGAGATACCTTCATCGTTGACTCGCAGACTGGTGATCGAAGTGACATCGCCGCTGCATTTCGTACCGTCGATCGACCGACCCGCGTGCAGCTGAAACGCAGCATCACGTGTGGGATTCCTCTGCAGCGATCGGGTCATGGATGATCCTGTTGGGATCGCAACCTTGCAGGGTCACTTGTGAGGGTGGAATAAAAGAAGGCAGCAGCAGAAGCAGCAGGAGCAGCAGCAGGAGCAGCAGCAGGAGCAGCAGCAGAAACGGGAGGGCAGTGCTTCACCGTCTCTCCTCGGAGTGCGGCACCGCGAACATTTCTAATTCTCTTCCATTTGTTTTGTCACTGGTTGCATATCGGTCATGCAGACCCAGCGTACTCGTCCATCGTAACGAGCCGATTCCGCCGCGGCCCCTGCAGCAACGGTAACATCGTCATCACCCATTGCGACTCTCACGACGATATATAGTTCCCCGGCTGCGCGACCTATGCCGCAGCGCCGGAGTGATCCCGAGACCGCCGCTCCACCGAAGCACTCTTTGAAGGTGACCTACAGTATACTGCTGCGCCCGCTCGGCGACACAAAGAAAAAACCAAGGTATCCGATCGGGTGTAGAGGGAAGCTCCTCTGGTACTTCTGTCCGTTCCTTGATGACGACGCTGCTCGGCTGATAGCACAGGCCGATTCTTTCGACTGCACCCCCGTGTGTTGCAACTCCAACAAACCGGCCCGGAGAGATCCCATTTTTGCCTCCAGCATTGCAGCGCCGCGCAGACACGTCGCGTTGCCCCAGAGTGCTCCGCGTCCGGCAGTTTCCCTCTATCGGCCGTAAGGCAGCCGGCTGGCCATAGTGGCATACGCCCGCCGACATGGATTCGTGGCGCTTTGGCGCGACAAGGCTGCCCGATGCCCCAACAAGCTCCAGCGGACCGGCGCAGGTCCCGATGGCCTTTCCTCCTGCAGCAATGGCAGCCGCGCCTCCTGCACAAGGCGGCACCACCACCGCCACCACCGCGCGGCCGGCGGCCGCGACAGCCGCGACGAACCCCTCGACCGTCGCGCAATCCTCGGCCGCCGCCGCCACCGCGGCGACGAATGCACCGCCGCTGCACCCGCGCGCCAAGCCGCTCGGCAAGAGCATGACGAAGATCCGCCGGCGGAACCGGCTCATCACGTCCTGCCTCGAGTGCCGCCGGCGCAAGCTGCGCTGCGACAAGCTGACCCCGTGCACCAACTGCACCCGCATCGGCCAGGACTGCCTGTACATCGCGCGCGAGGACGGCCACGCGCAGCAGAAGCTGGCCGACATGAAGGAGCGCATGGGCGCGCTCGAGCGGAACCTGGAGCGCGAGGCCGCCGCGGGCAGCGGCGGCGGCGGCGGGCGGCGGTCCCGGTCGCGCGTCGGGTCCAAGGATGAAGGCGCTCCCGGCGGCACCACGGATGACGATTTCTCGGACGACGAGGATGATTTTGCGGCGGCCCAGGAGGATGAGGAAGGTCTGGAGCCGACCCCGCTCGCCGCGTGGGATAATGTCTATGAAACGAACGGCGACGATGGCATGATGGATCTCGGGATCCAGATGGGGAAGGTGCGCATCTCGGAACGTCTGGGCGGCTGGATCCGCCCGCGGTTGGCCGAGGAGCTCGACGACACCCTCTCAGATCTCAAGGCGCGGTTGGCGAAGCAGCAGCAGCAGCATCAGCAGCAGCAACAACAACAACAGCAGCAGTCTGGTGCGACAGGCTCGGCCGGCGGCCACGATGACCCGCATGGTGGCGCCCGTGCCGCAGCACCAGCCCAGCCGCCGCGACTGCAGGCAGCCTTGAACAGCTACTTCGGACCCAGTCCCGACTACATCGCTCCCTCGTCGAGTCTCTTCTTCCGCGGTCAGCACATGGGGGATTCACTCCTGGAATACCTCCCCTCGCGGGCCACCGCCGACATCCTGATCAACCAATACTGGGAGGCAGTGCACTACCTCTGCAAGATCGTGCACCGGCCCTCCTTCGAAGCGCAATACAACGTCTTCTGGACCTCGATCAACGCCCTCGTCGAGCCGGTCCCGCCCGTGCAAGCCATCATCTTCGGCGCCATGTTCTCCGCCGCCGTCTCCCTGACGCCGGACGACACGCTGCGGCTCTTCGGCAAAGACAAAACGGTGCTGGTCGACCAACTGCGCTCGGGCACGGAGCGCGCGCTCGCGAAGGCCAACTTTCTCCAAACCACCAAGCTCGACACGCTGCAGGCCTTCGTCATGTACCTGATCCCGTTCGTGCGCGCGGAGGTCTCGCGCGCGCACTCCGCCCTCGTCGGCACCGCGATCCGGCTGGCGGAATGCATGGGCCTGCACCGCGACGGCGAGCTGTACGGCATGGGCGCCGTCGAGACGCAGGTGCGCCGGCTCATCTGGCACCAGCTCTCGTTCTTGGACATGCGCACCTGCGAGGCGACGGGCCCGCGGCCGCAGATCCGCAAGGAGGACTACGACACCAAACTCCCGTGGAATGTGGATGACGCCGATCTCCTCGGCCCGGACCCCGTCACGCGGGACCGGAACCGCTGGACCGACACCACCTTCGCCCGCCTGCGCGCCGAGTGCATGGAGATGCGGCGCACGGTCTGGTTCGACGTGCTGGCGGTCGACCGCAAGAAGAAAACCTTGACCTCCCTGCTCGTCAAAGTGCAGAAATTCCGCGCGGCCGTCGAAGCGCGCATCATGCCGTGGCTGAACCCGACCGAGCCCTTCCAGGCGCTGACGCGGCTCGTCTTCGACATCCACTGCGCCACGTACCACCTGCAGTGCCTGCACCGGTACCTCTTCATGCGCACGCACCGGATGCCGGACCGGCTGCGCCAGGTCCTGATCGAGGCCGGCCTGAGCCAGATGGAGAGCGGGATCACGTTCGCGACGGCGCCGGCGCTGCGGCCGTGGCGGTGGTACGAGGGCGCCTTCCACCAGTACCACTGCGCCCTGCTGCTGCTCGTCGAGATCTACTCGTTCCCCATGCGCAAGGAGGCCCGCCGCATCTGGCGCTGCCTCGACTACATCTTCGAGGTGCCCGCGCACCTGGCGCCCAAGGACAAGGCCGAGCTCGTGCTGCTCGACTTCCGCGAGCGCATGAAGACCTACCAGGACTCCCGCAAGCCGCGGATCTCCGTCGCGCTGAAGTCGCACATCGCCGAGGGCCATCAGACCCTTCTGAAGCCACCGCCGGAGCCCCCGGTGGCGGAAGAGCTGGGCGAGGTCGTGGATGCGTCGGGCCAGATGATGCAACAGCGCTCGGATCTGCCGCCGCCGCCGCCGGTGGGGTGGAACGCGGCGCAGCCGCCGCGGATGATGGAGGGGCAACAGCTGCAGCAGAGTTCCACGGGGTCGCCGGGGGCGGAGAGTGGGAGAAGTAGCCAGGCTGGCGGGAATGGCAGCACCGGTGGGGGTTGGCAGTCGACGACCGGCGCGATCGGCGCCGGGACGGGAGTGGAGGATGCGCAGATGATGGTGGAGGAGATTGAATGTGATTGGGTAGGTGGAGATCCCTATGCAGCAGAAAGAGAAGCAGCACAAACTACACCAACACCAGCAGCAGCACCGACAGCATTGCTATCACCACCACCACCACAATCGACCGTCTTCCTCCCATCCTCCTTTTCCCGCCCTCGCCACCACCATCACCACCACAATCATCATCTTCACCCCCGCCACCAACACCACCACGAACACTCCCACACCATCCACCTCCGCCGCACCCGTCACTCGCGCGTAAGAAAGAGGCTGAATCATCGGGCGTCCGCTGCCCTGCATCATCGCAAACAGACCGAACTGAACAAATACCCATCGTTCAACACCGCCTTCGAGTTGGACATGCCGAATTTCGACATGGCGGAGTTTACGGGGATTGGTGGGCATCATCACCGTCCACAGCATCCGCAGCAGCAGCAACACGAGCACGCGCACGCGCACCAGCAGAATCAACAACTCCAGGATCCGGGACATCACCAGCAGCATGCACAGTACACCTTCACCCCACCGCAGGGGCAGGCGACGACGACGACAACGACGAATCTCTCCATGCCCGTCATCATCGATCCGCATCCGTATCACCTCGATGCGACGGCGACGGCGACGTTGGCAGATCTGGGGAGCTTAGGGAGTTTGGGACATTTAGGCGGGTTTCCGATGATGTTGCCGTGAGTAGTCACTTCCGTCAATCTTTTCCCCTTCTATTCGTGGATGAGGAGAAAGGGTGCAAGGAATACAAAGTGGTAGGACGAGACTGACGCGGGCGATGGATCATAGCACCGCGCAAGACCTCGAAGGCGTCGACCTGTCCTCACCGCCCATGTTCGTGCCGCGGCCGGATCAGCGGCAGCAGCGGCAGCAACAACAACAGCAGCACCAGCAACAGCAACAGCAGCAAGCGTACTACTATGCGAACCACTGAGGCGGAACAGGAAGTCCGACACCGAAGCCATTCCCATGCACCTACACATCCCCGGCCGTTGCTGGTCTCTCCAACTCATTCACATAATTACCACCACCACCCCCCTCCGCACCTCTCTTCACCTCCGCCTCCCACGCGCGCCAACTCTTCTCCACCGTACCGCGACGGCGATTTGCCGCCCACGCATCCTTCGCCTCGCGCTCCGTCAGCACGCGCAGCCCCTCCTGCCGCGCTGGCCCGCTGCCCTTCTGTCCGGGATCCGCGGAGATTCTCCCGACTTGCTCCGCCACCAGCGAGAGGTTGAATGTATTCTGCACCAACAAGGCTTCTCGCTGCATCCGTGCATTTTGGAGGGTGGTGATTGCGCGGTAGACGGTCTCCTCGAGCGTGCCGCCGATGGAGGTGAAGCCGCCGCCGGCGCGGTGGAGGACGACGAAGTGAGGTGGGAAGGGGTTGAAGCTGCTCGTGGTGGGTTGGGATGTGAGCATGTTCTTCAGCAGGGTCGTGGTCTTGGCGAGGGTCGTCGTTGGGGAGAAGCCGGCAGCGAGGGCGGCGCCTAGGTGGGGAGCGTCGATGAGGAGCGAGTGTGTGGTGTCGGTGGTGCGGTAGTGCCGCGTGACGTCGAAGATGGGGACTTGGGGGCCTGCGGACATGTTATGTCAGTTTGGGAAGGTCTTCTACCTGGCGTTTGGATTTGAGGAGGGTTGGGTAATGTTGGCGTTGTTGGGTATTGATGATTCGCTTCGGGAATTTTCAGGAGATGATGGCTGCTGGGCAGAATTTGCAGGCGTTGGATCGGGAGCTGTGCTTCTTTGGAGTATGATACCAGCAACGAGCAACATGAAGGACGATGCGAGAGAGAGGGAAACAACAACGGCGTTTGCGGGACGAATCAGCAGAGCTTTACATATTATGAGATACCACGATGAACGAGCACACACATGACGATTGCAGAAATACCTCACGAGGCATGGCCGTTTTACACACTCTCAAAGACAGGACTTGTCACGAACAGTAGGCATCATCGTAGGGAGCGGAAGGAGAAGTTGAAATGTGGAAGATGAAGAGAGATGAACTCACCCATCACCCCCGCCTCCTGTACGATCGCTTGCAACGGTACACTGCCAATGGCGAACGGCAATACGGCGTCGGCGCCGCGGGTATGCACGATGCTCTGCACGTCGGCATAGCGCTTGAAAATCTCACTATGAACATACCGTTCGGCGTGGTGAAGATCATGGGCGAGGCGGTCGGCGGCGGCTTGTGCTTCTGGGTCGTTGTCGTCGTTCTCCCGTGGAGGGTCCTCGGGCGCGTCCACGGGCTCGCCGTCGGAGATGCGGTACTCGATGAAGTCGGCGCGCGAGGTGATGGATGCGGGCGAGGCGAGCGCGGCGGAGGCGAGGAAGAAGCTGTGCGAGGGGTCTTGGGGGTTGCGGTGCGAGAGGTGGCTGTCGGGGTCGCGGAGGAGGGAGTGGTCTAGTGGTGAGAATCGCGTTGGTTTCTTGTTTGTCTCTTTCCCAACCGATCTTGTCGGCACTGACAGTGGTTCTGCTCTTATTTACGATATGATCGTCCATGGATTCACGTACAATGCAGAATGTGGTTTGCTGTGATCAGTCTTCGGAACAGATCCGCCGAGGGCGGCTGAGAGGCTCGGAGGAGCGCTGCGCGGACGGTCTCGTCAGGCATGGTTGGGAAAATTGCTGTTCAAGACACGAGAGGTATCACAATAGCACTGTGATGTTGGTGGAATAGACATCGACCATGAGAAATGAGGAACTCGAGAAATGACACCCTCTCCGATCCTTGATCAATGGACCAGAGCAGCTCGATGCTACAGCCTGACGTCATTCGATCAAAGCAGCAGGTTGCTCGAGATATCGAAACGTGGATATTCTGAGAGGCAGAGACAAGAACTTCATAAAGTAGCTCGTTGCTAGCGAACTTCACGTTGTCGTCGTCGCTGTCGTCGTTGTGGTCGGTTCTCCCCATGAAAGGACGCTCCTTGATCTTCGATCTCGGCACTACTCATACATATCTTGCTCCAGAGCCACTGTACTTCTACTAATGATAAACTCGGTCACCCCAACCCCATATAGATAGCCCCGCCAGTCAAAAGCATTTCTGAAGTCCGACACGCCAGCAGCGATTCAAGCTCATCTTCGTTGCCTCTAACCCTGGGTATCTACCGAGCTACACCTACCATGGACTCCTCTCTGTTGTTCCAGGTCTGACAAGCTGCTTGGCGGTGGGCTGGGCAATGAGCGCCTCACGGGATGCCCACGGGCGACTCGGTCAGCTCTGCTGACGCCTTCGGTGCTCGGTCGGAGGGTCCGCGGCATCGTGAGGATGGATGAGGGCGGTTCTGTCACATGGCGGACCTCCGCATTCTGTGATTTCTGTCGGCCGCACTCCCTCGCTAGTCTCTGTGTTGGCGTGGGAGTGGCCTGCTGGACTCAATCAGATATGCGTCGCCCTCATCTTGACGCGATATTGTAACGAAATACGGAGGAATCCTCCTCAATCACATGATCGATTCGGTACTTGACAGAAGCACAAGAAGCGCGGGGCAAGGGTCTGTGGTGGTGGTCTGTCGTCAATGTGGGGTATAGTCCCTGCCGAACGTGACCTTACTAGTTCATCACAGCTCGCTCGGGCGAGGTCCGAGGGGTCTCGATGTGTGACGACAAAGGGATGGGTTACAGTAGTTTGCGTGGTCTTTTCCCTGAGATGGAATAGTAAATCCTCCAGGGGCTGGTGGTGCACCGCGATGGACACTTGAAGAAGGATTGGTGGCCAAGGGGGTGGTGTGGATATATATAATCGCAGAAGGCACCCATGCCTGGATCTTGTTCCTGAAGCTGACGGAAGCTATACTGTTATTATACCTTTAATCGATCAGTCGCAGTATACTTGTTACCTGTATTCTTGACACAAACGACGCCCATTGTAACCTCACGTATCACATCACCAACCATCATGCCTACCACTGAGATCTTCATCATGCCGATGGCGCCCGGCAGCGCCATCGGCGACCCGGACAACCAGGCCGCCGTGATCGCGAAGGAGTCGCTCGAGACGCTGAGCAAGCAGAAGGGCCTCGTCGGCATCCAGTTCGGCACGCAGAAGGAGAACCCGGAGGTCTTCCAGGCCTTGATCAGTGAGTAGCGAGCAAGCCCCATGGCTGCACCTTCACCCAAAGTACCACCCACTGACCACCGCGTCCGAATCACCATAGACTGGGACTCCCTGCAGGCCCACAAGGACTTCATGGCGACGGAGGTCTACCCGGCGTTCGCGCAGCGCTTCACCAGCGTCGCGGGCGGCAAGCCGACGCTGTACCACGTCGACTTCCAGCCGGACGCCGGCGCGCTGGAGAAGGCCGTCGCGGCGCCCGTCACCGAGGTCGCCACGTTCCTGTTCGGCGACGCCGGCGTGCCGGCGGGCTACGAGAAGGGCCTGTTGGACTTCGACGCCGCCATCCTCAAGGCCGGCGTGCCCGGCTACCAGGGCGCCGCCTTCGGCTTCACGCAGGAGGAGGTCGAGCATGTGGCGGGCAAGAAGGGCACCGCGGCGGTGTTGGTGATCGGCTGGGATACGGTCGACTCGCACTTGCAGTTCCGCGAGACGGAGGTGTTCAAGGAGAACATTGGATTGCTGAGGGACGGCATCGTGGGTGCGGATATGGTGCATGTGAACTTCATGAAGTTCAGTGCGTAGAGGAGATGCGATGGTGCCTGGATGGTACATCAATGAGGAAGAAACGGGAAGAATCTATGACGGACTGAACAAGGGATATACGACAGGTAACCAGCTACGATGAAGCAGAGTTCCAGACCCTCACACGCCTGCTTGTCGAACCGTGTTGACGTGATACCTTCTCTGGTCCCATCGTGGAAATGTCCCAACCAACAGTGCTCCGTTGATCGCCATCGGGCAGCAAGGCCGCATACCGCACTTCCTCGTCCAGCGTGAGATTTGCGATGCCACCCGTCTCAACGGATGTCCTGCAGAATGGCTACCAATCTGTCGCGCAGAACGGTTTTTCGGGGCCAGGCTTGTTCGGAGCAAATCCAAAGCCTGGCGCGATCCGCGTCGGCCGAACCGACCGACGTGAAGATCGTCACACTTTCCAGCCATCATGGACCATGGGCGCGTCGCGGATGTCAAGTCGCTCCCGTGTATGAGTGGAGCGCATTATCATTCTCAATGGCCTCCACACAAACCCATGGAGGTACACGCACGCATTTCTCGGCGCGCGAAGCGAGCGGCAGATGTGCACTGCAGAGGGACGGTTGTGGACGTGTGGGGATGGATACGCGGCAGGCACACACCACACACATGCACGTACTGTATACGGCACGCTTCTCCCCGGAGATCCGCGGGTTTGTCCACGGTCATGGCAGGACGTCCAGGCTGCACAACCACCAACTCCGCATGTTCGTCTCCGCATGCGCGCCTCAGGCTGCAAATATAAGAAGTTCGATACGCAGCTTCGTCGGTGCGGTGGGAAAATGGGCACGAATAGGTTCTTCGGACAAGAAGGGCCTCGTATCACACGGCAATCTCCACCAAACACTCGCCGCGGACCGGCGACCGGTCGTGAACAGCTGTAATACGCCCGTCGGGATGGTGGTCCGCAGAGACAAGGCGTGAAATAGCGTCCGCGTGGTGAAGGTGGAGGTCGAGCAAAAACAGAGCAGCGGTGCGTGGCAGGGAACAGAACTTTCATGTTTGAAGCTCACGCCAATGAAGTCATCCTGCTGCGAGCAACGGCGCGCGCGCCCATGGGTGGGCAGCCCAGCCGACGCGGACGTGCCCCCCTGTGCCTGAGGTGCGATGCCCGGCGGTGGGAGCGATCGCAACCGCCACGCAGCCAGGTGGATCTGAAGATCGCGCCCGACCAGCGAAATTTGGCGGTGGGGGACACCCAGCGGGACGAAGAGGAGGAGGCTTTTTCCGCTCGTGTTCTTCTCCTGCTGCGACGTCGGCAAAAATCTCGTGTGTCTGTCTCGGGCAACGGCCCTGCTCGAGCTACGGGCCCTTTTGTCATTTGTAAGAGGGGCGGACCTGTTCCGGTGGACATTCACTGGTCAAGAGAAGAGCGAGAGGCGTAAGCTGATAGTCCGTCGATCTCGTTCGTCTCGACTTTGTTGAACAGGCCCGCGGTCCGGTGATGGCCGCTACGAAAAGTCAATGGTCTAGAAAAGACGCCTATGTCGTCCCTGTCGGTGCTATTATGGTTGATGCTCCACGTCGATACCAGAGTCGTTCTATTGTGCTTTCAAAGAAACGATGCGACAGGGAGAAAGGCGGGTAGATTGCTCAACGCCCGCCCGCAACAGTCTTCTCCCGGGGGCAGGTCCGCCGCCGTGAATGCGCCCGCTTGGCCATCACCATCCATCCGCGTCGATGCGTTGTGTTCATATTGTGGATTCCATCATTTATTCCATCTACAGCAGACATACTTTTACCCGCCGAGCAAGGGAAACTCTACGCCACGCTGTAATCGTTGCCGGCCGTGCTGTGTCCTGAGCGAATCCGCGCGCTCGGGTGCGCTAGAAGGGCTTAGTGAGATCCTGGAGTGGCTTGCTGGTGATCCGTCTTCGAACCCAGCACACTGTGTGGAGGAGGCGATGAGGCACTCCCACTACTGCCACACCTCGCTTTCGACAGACACCACTCTTTCAACACCAACCCTGCGATCCGCACCGCCACGATCGTGCACCTGATTTTCGTGCACCCGCCACGGCAGACGAGCGACATCCTTTTTTGGGCGGAAACAGCAGGCCGACGTACTGTACCCCCGGTGCGCTGCGGAACAACTCATCGGAATTCATCTTTTTCTTGGTGTCGGCGGACGGACTCAGATCCGTCTTTAGGGCCGCCGGTGCGGTGACATCCCAGCACTATAGCCCACCCCATCTGGATCTTGTTTGGACACACGCTCGATACACACTCACCTTCCCACACCAAACCGTCACACATGGTGGCCGGTGCCGGCGATATTTATCAACCGTGCAGGACTTCCACCTCTCCCTGGTGCTGTCCTTCACCCCGGCGCAACCCCCCCTCTCCCGGGCACACGAGCGCACCACGACTCGGCGCGATTCGGCGCACGCCCGGACACGATAGAAAATGAATGGCTACTCCTACGATAATGGCTACGGCGGGACCGGCGGCCTGGTGGACCAGAACGAGGAGGGCGATGGCAGCGGCATGATGATGATGGGCGGCCAGAGCCTCGACGAGATCGTCAGCCAGAACGCGAAGATGATCCGGCGCCAGAGCATGCCGCAGGGCTTTGGCGCCAACCAGGCGCAGAACCTCGACCCGGAGAGCATGCGTCGCATCTCCATGCTCGAGTACGGCAGCGCATCGCCGTCCGTGATGCACAATTTTCAGTACGACCCGAACACGGGCGACATGGCGCCGTCGTCGCATCGCCGCGCCCAGAGCGCCAACATGCGGGAAAACGGCGACCTCTCGCTCAATACCACCTTTGGGAACAACGCGCAGTACAGTGCCATGATGGCGCAGAATTCGCCGTATGCCGGAACACCGAACCACCCATCGAGCGGCCTCGACATGGGGATGAAGAACAATTTCTTGGATAATGCGGTGGGAATGAACATGGATTACACGGTGGACGGCGGAAACGTGCCGGGCGGCATGTCGGCGGATCCCATGCAGCTGGGCCTTTACGGCCAGCCGCAATTCAACCAGCCCACGATGAACTCGCCCATGAACCCCGCCGGCGGCCAAGGGACATCTCAGAACAGCGGCATGTCGTCCTCACACGGCGGCTCCGGCGGCAGTAGCATCCACTCGCAGTATAACAACCAAGGCGCGAGCCAGGCCAATGCGATGCGCCAGTATGCCCGGAACCAGGCGCTGCAGGCGGCCAACATGCACAGTCCCGCTCACGGCGCCTCGCCGATGATGACCACGCCGAACTCGGCACAAATGCAGCAACAGCAGAACACCAGCACATCCGGCGGAGGTTTCAGCCGGCAGCCGCAACACCCGCAACCCGGATCACGGCAGGACCGCGGCATTGGCAATGTACCAGCAGGGAATTTCGATGGAATCAACGGGCCGGTCCCGATCAATCTGGGCACTTACAACCCCAACAGCCAGAAATTCCCATGGGAAGAGCCCCCGGGTGGATGGCCGTCGACGATCATCGGGCGCCCGCACATGAATCCCCAGTCGCAGTATAAGAACGCATATTCCACCTCCGGGTTTGACATGCTCGGCGTTTTGGTAAGCTAGCTTGTGTGGGCGATTCCGAGGTTTGGGAGTCGTATGACTGATGCGCAGTATGTAGGCCCGAATCGCTCAACGACCGAACCCGGAAATCGACATCGGCACCGTGGATCTTTCATGCGCATTCGTCGTCTGCGATGCCGAAAAGGACGACTTCCCCATCGTGTACTGTTCCGACAACTTCGAGCGGCTCACGGGCTACACGAAGCACATGATTCTCGGTCGCAACTGCCGCTTCCTGCAATCGCCCGACGGCAATGTCGCATCCGGCGTGTATCGCAAATACGTCGACGACGACTCGGTGTTGTACTTGAAGAACATGATCAACCTGCGACGCGAGGCGCAGATCTCGCTGATCAATTACCGCCGCGGCGGACAGCCGTTCATGAATCTGCTGACCATCATCCCGGTTGCGATGGAGTCGGACCAGGTTAAGTATTTCGTCGGATTCCAGGTGGACTTGGTGGAGCAGCCCAATGCGGTCACTAACCGTAATTCTGGTGAGTCGTACACCCCCATCGCTCGATCCCGGTCGGAAAGCCCGATGGGCGACGACGTCAGATCGTCGGAGCCACGTCCGCTTCCACAAGCGCCTGGAAAAAGCATCGCGATGCGCACGCGCGCGCATGCACCCACCCACACACATGCGCCGTACATGCCGCGTTCCGATCCGCACCATGCTGACCCTTGTTTCATGTTAGATGGCTCGTACTCGATCAATTACCAGCGGGACATGATGCCCCGGTATGTCCTCAACGCGCCCGAGAGCAACCCGCACAAGACCGATCTCGGCCAGACGGTGTCCCGGGACGACGTCTCGGCCATCCTCGGCTCGATGGACCAGGGTGAGGGCGAGCACACGAATCGGCTGTGGGATAAGATCCTGCTCGAGAACACCGACGATGTCATCCACGTGCTCTCGCTCAAGGGCCTGTTCCAGTGGATCTCGCCCTCGGCGCTGCGCGTGCTCGAGTACGAGCCGAGCGAGATCATCGGCACCGCCCTCAGCTCCGTCTGCCACCCGAGCGACATCGTGCCCGTGACGCGCGAGCTCAAGGACACGTCGACGGGCGCCTCCGTCAGCGTCGTCTTTCGCATCCGCCGCAAGAAGAGCGGCTACATGTGGTTCGAGGGCCACGGCTCGCTGCACACCGAGCAGGGCAAGAGTCGCAAGTCGATCATCATGGTCGGCCGCGAGCGGCCCGTGTACGCGATCAGCCGCACCGCGATCACGAACAGTGGCGGCATCGGCGACAACGAGCTGTGGACTAAGATCTCCACGGCTGGAATGTTCTTGTTTGTGTCTTCCAACGTTCGACAGCTGCTGGACCGACAGCCGGAGGAGCTGGTAGGTATCAGTATTCAGTCGCTGATGCGATTGGACTCGAAGAACGAGTTCAACCGCGTCATGGAGCACGCGCGACGCGGCACCGTCGCCTCGGTCAAACACGAGATGATCAACCGCCGCGGCCAGGTGCTGTCCGCCTACACGACACTGTACCCGGGCGATGCCACCGAGGGCCTCAAGCCGACGTTCATGGTCGCGCAGACCCGCCTGATCCGCTCGCCGCGCAACGCCAATACGCCGATGCCGACGCCAGGACACCCGAAGAACGACCGGACCACGTCGGACGACAGCATGCACAGCCACGTGCTCTCCAACGCGCCCAACAACTCCTCCGACAACTCGCTCTCGTCCGGCGCCGCGGCGGGCGCCAACGCCGCCGCCGCCTTCATCAACACCGACGGCGCCGCCATGACATACGCGGGCCAGAACGGGCTCGCCATCGGCCGGCAGGACCAGAGCCTGGCGTCCGAGGATAACATCTTCGATGAGCTGCGCACGACCAAGTCCAGCTCGTGGCAATACGAAATCCGCCAGCTCGAGAAGAAGAACCGACTGCTGGCTGAAGAGGTTCAGAGCTTGATCGCGGCCAAGAAGAAGCGTAAGCGGAGAAAGGGCGCGGGCAACCAGCAGAAGGATTGCGCCAACTGCCATACCCGCGTCACGCCCGAGTGGCGCCGCGGACCCAGCGGGCAGCGGGATTTGTGCAATAGCTGTGGGTTGCGGTGGGCCAAGCTGGTGGGTGTTACTCATGCCTCCCCTTCCACGGGAGACTGAGCGTAGAATGTTGTACTGACTGAATCTCTCACTACAGAACGGCCGCGTCTCCCCGCGCACCTCTTCCCAGCACTCCAACAAATCCGCCGTCGCGTCCGACAAGGCCTCCATCGCCTCCACCTCCCCGCGCGACACGCACGCTCTCAGTCAGACCCCGGCGTCTGTAATCAAGACCGAAGGCCAGCAGCAACAACAGCAAACCTCCGTTGGCGGCGTCACCCCTACCGGCAGCGCGACAATGTCGTCCGGCACGACCCCGAACGCGAAGCTCACGGCCGCGAACACGGCGGCCAATGCCCCAGGCGGCGGGAACCTGTCCCTGAAACCCGTCAATCCGACGCAGGTACTCGATTTGCTGAATCTCGGTGCCAGCCCCGGCGGAGGCCAGTCGGGTGGCGTGTTGCGGCCCCCGCATTCGGCCACCATGGGCGGCGCGTTCGGCGTGCCGGAGAAGATCGACGAGACGAGTGAGCCGGATTGAGAGAGCGACATCTTCGATGTTGCGGAGAACGACCAGTCGTGAGATGGGTGAGGAGGCCTGCTATGTATCCGGAGCCTGCCCGCCTCTCGCGCCGTAATGCCGGACGAGAACTCCGTCGACCCTGGTCGATTCGATGGTGTCTGCATCGGCCTGCATGGAAGATGCACGATCGTCGCCCGACTCGCCAGATCACGTTCCTCTCCGAGATCCTCGCCGGCACAGCATGTCGCTCGCATCGAGCAGAAGGATTCCCTTCGCCACCAGGCACATGGCGACCGGCACGCTTGGCGATTCTGCACCTCTGGGCACATCTCCAAACGGGAACGCTCCGACACACTCCACGGACTGCCACACATCTGGCATTGGTCCCACATCACGCGGTTTCCTTCCTCCCTTCCACTAATTGGATTCACACGATTCACTTCCATCACCGCATCTGTTCTGTCTCTCTCTCTCTCCGCTACCGATCGACGAAAAACGATACCCCAGGGCTACAGTTTTTGGACCCCGCGTACATTTCGGGAAACATCTTGACCGGGCTTTTTGTTTGTCACTCAGGGATTCTTTTTCTTTGATGACGAGGGAACGAAAGATTTTTTTTATGTTCTTGTCTTGTGCCTATCGTCACTTCCGACCTTCCTCCTTTTGTTTCTGTTCTCCTGTCGGGAGAGATTGGGAGGTAACGGACAGGACTCGCCTGTGCACGCACACAGCCGCTATACATGACGACGATTTCTTCCTCTATGATTATTACTTCTACTACAATGGGCGCTGATGTCGCCACTGTCGATCTTATAACTATTCTGTCAGTTGGAGAACAGGTGGATTGGTGGATTGGCGGGATGATCAAGGGAGTCGGTGACTGCACTACTGGCCGAGAAGATATCCCGGCCCGAGGGGACCACGGTCATCGACGAGGAGATTCCAGCCGGGACGCGAACTGCCGATTCTCGCGCATGCTGGTCACTGTGACTTCGATTTGAGCGCGCAGCGAGCGGGTCTATCATGGGGGATGCATGCTTCGGACTGGGTGAGGAAGAGGAGGTCGCATCGTCTGTCGAGAAGGACGACCAGTGAACCTTTCCTACAGGCCATTCGAGCGCGTTCTGGTGTCGAAGCTTTCCTGGAGGAACGAAGCGGTCACCTACAATACATACTTTCTACCCTTTACTGGCCGGCCTGCTTGTCCACCTACCTATCTACCTACTCACTCCTCTACCTACCTACTTCCTGGAAATGATAATGTAAACCTATCAAATCATGCAATCGCCATGGCATGAAAATTGTCCTGTCCTGGTCGGCTTGTACCGTGATAAAAGTAGGCGTTCCATGGCTCGATGTTCACGTGTTTTTTGTTGATTTCGATATAGGGCAGTGTCCAATGTGTCCGTATTCGCGTTCTGTTTTTGGAAGGTGCGTCATGAGGAAGGAGCTACTGCTGCTCCGGAACGGGGACTTGTAATGGATTCAGATTTTCTCCTCTCTCTCTGTTCGTTCATTCATGGCTATTCTGATTATCTGTTACTGGAGTCATTAACTATCGGTTGACCGAGGTTCGGGGGTCATGTTCATGGTATGTCATGCGGGAGATGAGTCGATCGAGCTCTTCGCTGACCATTATTGAAGTCACTGGCACCGTTCCCACAAGATTCAGAGCCACTCGACGGTTGAAGGCATAGTCTCAGCGACTCAACGAGGCCTTGAAGGAGCTGTTCAGCTTTCCGATCTATTGGCAAGCCATTGACGACATCGCGTTCCGCTAGTGTGCCTACTTGTCACCAATGCATTCCCCGTGTACGACGACGAAGGAGCAACGAGGTCTGAGTCCGTCCTACTCTGCCTGAACAGTTTACTCGCCGAATCGATCACGTAATAGAGACGACCTGCAGGATTTGGAAGTCTTGTCTCGACAAACGTGGGCTCGATGGCTTCGTGATTACTGCAAGCACACGCGTCGCCCAGGAGTGCGAGTGCGAGCATCGGACAAGTGCGAGGGCAACTACTGTGTCCACAAACATGCGGCCCGGAAGTGTCGACAGATGGGGACAGATGCCGGTCTTCTAAAATGGTGGCATGCGACCAATGGCGGGCTCGATGCTGCACAGAAAAGAGAGGTCAAAACCTGGCGAGAGCGCGTGGTTGGACCGATTACCCCGCAATTGTTCCTGCGTGTCGTGCATTCGCTCGCGCTCTCTCGAAAAGTCGGGGCCAATGGGAAAGGTTGGCGTCCATGAGCCAGCAGATGGATGCACTCCCGCCAGAGCAAAGAAGCAATTCTTTTCTCGCGGTGCTCGCATTGGCTCTTGGATTGAAGAAGTTGCATGCATTCCGGGTGCTCTCGGGATCATGCACTCCATCTCATCGCCGTCAACAGAATCCTCAAGTATTGGTCTTGCTTTTGCCGCTCTACAGCAGCATGGGAAGTAGCTCATCGGGTCGATCGTCGTCTGACCCGAGTTCGGATGTTAAGATTGCTTTCGCAGCCGTGCAAAAAGTTGTGGGTCTGCTGGAAAGAAGAACATGACCTACCGAATGGAATGCACAGCCGGTGACCCTTCTGGAAGGAAGATGCGCGTCGCCCGTTGCCCCGTCCGTGCCCGTCTCCGCGGTATTGCTCAGGATGTGTCGCACAGTGGTTCGCAGAGGCATCGAACTCTCCCCAGCATGGTACGGGAGTTCTCGCCCAGGCTGGCTGGTCGCAGCCGCTTCCCACTGCAAGTCATCGTAGTCATCGGAGTAGAATGAAGTTCGCCTGCAGCAGCGCAACTTGGAGAAGGTACATTCGATGCAGTGATGAGTCGAGGATGCAGACGGAACTCGACTGGTTGCAGAGATGGGCTCGAAAGAATATCCATCAGAAAAAACTCCTGACCAAAGAATTTCCCCTTTCCCCTTTATTTCGGAAATTCTGACGCGTCGATTGGATTATAATTTCGCAAAACAATGAGGTGTTCATGCAGCTGCGTTGCAGACGGTGAAATACAATCCTGCAGTAGCCAGTCGACCGGGCTGCTGCAGGAGGAGCTCATCATACACCTTGGCCGGCCGACGCCTCGCGGCGGGAATGCTCCTGGCGGTCGCCCCTCTGCGACCTCTTCGGACTTATTTTCCGCCTCCACCCTCCGTAATTGGCCCATGAAGCAGTATATCGGCAGTAGCGCGGCCTGCAGGCGACCACAACGTCGCTGCAGAGCGCTGCACAAGCACGCAGACCATCGTATCGTCCGTCGCCATATCGTAAGCTTTCGAGCGCTTTTGCGACGCAGGAGAGCCTGGAGACGCACACACACCGCCCGTGGCGGATGATATCAGGAGCTCGGAGATGGCCTCGACCATGCCGAAAGGCTCGTTCGGAGTGATATTGAGTTGCTGATCATCATTGACGAGTGAGCGCGAAAGAGAGGCCAGCATGGTGTCCACTAGGAGGTCCATGCATGCAGGAATGGAGGAGATCTCCTTCGACTCTTCGATAAGAAGTCTGTTTTGCGTGGACCTCAGGCGTGTCCAGGGTCTTTTTTTCGCGCGACAGCGAAATTGTGCCGCGGCCCAAGCAGCCTTGCGAATATTAACACACGTCAGTTGGACGGGCAGAGGCAAGGAACGGCCAAAATCACATGGAATTCGAAGGTCATTGACGTAGGCCATCCTGCCCGCCCTCATCGGGTAGCCCTCTGCTGGAATTAGGAGCTTTTTACCAAGGCGAAAGTAGCAATTGCAGCACGCCTCAGTTATGGATTCCAGTTCGCAGTGGCAGTGGCCGCGCCAGCCTTTTGCTCGGCCACGACCTGCGATGCCGCCGCCGAGTGAAGACACGACCATGGTCGACCTGCGGCAACTTCACTACGTTCCCACCGTGCCCACACAACGACTTCCCTCCCGCATCTCCACGGGCGCGAGAGAAGAGTCAAGTCGCCATCGCCTTGTGATCGTCGGCGCCACTTAACCTCCGAACTGCTTATATCTTTTGGCTTTTACCAGCCAAAAGGAACCCCTCTGCTCCCGCGCTTTCATCATCTAAGCTTTTGCTCTGCCGCCGCATTTCGTCCACGGCAGCTTGCGTGGCGTCGTCGCCCGCCCGTTGTGCAATCTCGTTGACTGTCAATATATCGCACGCGTTGCCGCTGCGCGCACAGAGTCCACATTGACCAGACCGCGACCCGAAGCTGAACTTCGCCGTTGACGAAATTTCCGGCCCGCATCTACACAGAAAGTTTCGCGCGATCACGATATACCCCAAACAACCACAAATTTCGGCGCCCGGGGAAGACAATATTGAAGCGCGACTTTCCAAGACACAATCAGAACAGGAGACGAAGCGCGGCCACAATATCAACTACAGTACTGTATCCAAGCCCGCCCGTTATTTGCCGTCGTGCATTCGTGTATGCCGCCAGCAATCCGCCTACCGAACCCGCCAACCCGCCGCCCTGCACCGATTGCAGTAGCGTTGCACCTTGTTCGAGCGTGAAACGCACGGATCTCCACCCAGCGGTCCCGCAGGTGGACTCGACCTCCAGCTTCCGTGCTGATATATCGCGGCTATTCCGCCCGCCGCCCAGGGACGTAACGTCGTCTTGACGTCGCCAACTACCGTTGTGTGGTTGTATTTTGGTTCTTGTCCAGCTTCATTCATTCCATTCAACACGCATCTTACCTTACCGACCATTGTATCTTCTTGTTCTTGCGAAGTTCCCGACTGGTTTTGAGATCCTGGGGGTTCATTGCATAGCCTTTTCCGCCCAACCGCCATCTCATTTCCGCCCATTCAGATCCCTGCCAGCGATCCCCAGAATCTGGCCATTGGCGCATCTGCACATTGTACCCGCCGACGAAACTTGCCCGGATCTTTGACGACGAGTTTGAGAGGCATATTCCAGAATTACTTGCAGTTTATCGGACGAGCATCAGCTATCACGCATTGCATGACATTCGAGACGACCCGAAACGATCTCAGTTGTAGCTAACACGACCCCACGAGTAAGGCCAACTTATAAGGCACGCGCCCACTACTGCATTGGCGCATTCGGTTGCCAATTTACTTCTCACCATGGACGACTCACACAAAATCTCAATAACCGTCTGCGGTGACGGCGGATGCGGAAAGTCCTCCATCACGCTGCGCCTTGTTCGGAGCCAGTGGACACACGAGTATGTTGTTCCTGGAAGCTGCGCTGGGTCTTTCCCGTCTCTAACCACGATGCCGTGTCCACAGATATGACCCCACGATCGAGGACTCCTACTCTGTCTCGCGCACAATTGATGGCACCACCTACCAGCTCAATCTCACCGACACCGCGGGCCAAGAGGAGTATCGCGGCCTCTGGTCGAGCTCCAACCTGACCTCAGACGCTTTCTTGCTCGTCTACGACATCACCTCGCAGGGTTCGCTACACGCACTCGAATACTTCAACCAGCTGATTGAGATGGAGAAGGAGAATCGCTTAGAGATGGGTCGGACGCTACCGATCTGCATCGTTGCAGGCAACAAGTGCGATCTGCAGAGCAACCGACAGGTTGGCGCGCGCGATGGCCTGGAGTGGGCGCGCAGCCGGGGATACGGGTTCATGGAGACCTCCGCACGGGAAATGGTGAACATCGAGGAGACGTTCGCTCTGCTCGTCCGCCGTGTCGTGGACTCCCGGCGGCAACATCAGCAGGGCCTTACCCCGAACCTGCCCTCCTCCACTGCCCGGACACAGCCGCTCGAGCCGCTAGGCTTCGGCAACGAGAAGAACGCCGCTCAGTCAGGTGAAGGTGTCGACGGGGAGAAGCTGCCGCTGATGAAGCGTCTGCTAGCGAAGCTCAAGACGTTGAAGTGCTGGTGAAAGCCTCACTGATGCCGTCGGGAATTTGGTAATGATCTTGCACTTTTCCGCTTCGTCGCCAACCCTGGCATTCTATGACGGGCCTCTACGATGACATGAACCTGTTCCTGAGTCGCTCAAGGAACCAGCCGTTCGATGGCAGCAAAAGCTGGACAAGATGCCAAAGAAACCGAGGGGAAACTCCTCTCAACCATCAGTTATGGTTTGATCCCGTCACGCTCCTCGATCTCGTCGCCTTTTCTTTCGATTTTCATTTCGATGGCTTCCAGCCGTCCACTGCGTTGATACCCCAAATCTTCACCCGGCTGAACTTCATTACTCACGCCAAGCGAATAAGCTTCGCTGCCGGGTATACGTATTGCCTCCATGCCGGAGGTCCACATTCAAAACATCGTAATTTTCCTCGCTACCGGGACGACATTTTAGACTGCCCTCCACATCGGCGAATCTCCAGGAAAGCTTTGGATCTTTATCTTCGACCAACATACCCTTTACGCGGTCCCGGAAAGATTTCAAGTCAACCGTCCCTGCGATCTGACGTTCAACTTCTTTCGGGGAGACATCGATCTGATATTTCATCATCTGCGTTTCTCCCATGCACCTCTGACGACGGAAAAATCTATGGATTGACGACGATCTGCGGCTGCATTTTGCTTTTCGAAAACAATTTCCATTTCCTGGGAGGTTAGCATTCTTTGTCTTATTTGTGGATTTTCTGCCTGCACCGCTTGTATTGTTTTGTTTGTCACATATGCTTCGTTCTTGTTGTTATATCTTTATCTGTCAATGTTTGTTACTATCACGGTCGCGATGCAGGCTATACAGATGTCTGTCGACTGCCCTGCACAGCCTGTCCCAAGGTGGAAGAAGGGTAGAAGAAGGCGCGGAGAACGAGTCTCGGAACTGGGCGAGGGAGAAGACCGCTCCGGAAGGGAAAGAGGTTGAAAGAGCGGCTGGACAGTCGTATAGTCCGAAGAGGATAGACTACATTGAATGCATCAGAGCTGGGGAACGCCCGGCTTACTTCTTCTGTTTTGTTCCGATCGGTCATCGAAGAGGTCTCACATGGGCCGGCATTGATATTCGTGCAAGGTAACTGTTTCTCGTTTCAATGGCAGCGTGTATGAATATAGTTGAGTACTGATGCAATGTTTCGGCGTGAGTTCATTCTGCTGTGGTTAGGCATAAGTGGACGCAATCCAGATCACACGGGCCTACAATGACGGCCACCACTCGCATCCAATGCAGGATCAAAAATAATACCGTCGCTGACAGATCAAAAGCTTGTTCCCATCTGTGCGAGAGTGACGGCGAAAAGATGGCTTTTAACAACGTCGAGCTTGATCTGCTGTGTTCGCCCTTGTCCAGGACGGAACCCTAATGATACACAGACCAACGGTCACATGTCGAAACGCGATACCACCATCAAATTTTTCATCTTCATATTATTATATCTTACAGTACATAGACGGCAGATACTGCGAACAAGTCC
This sequence comes from Ramichloridium luteum, assembly GCA_002368545.1. Lineage (NCBI taxonomy): Eukaryota > Fungi > Ascomycota > Dothideomycetes > Mycosphaerellales > Dissoconiaceae > Ramichloridium > Ramichloridium luteum. The sequence continues at coordinate 387,479 of MTSC01000020.1, read as the reverse complement.
GCGGCGATCATCACGTGAAGTACCGCGGTTCATCAAAGACGTGGTAGCGGTGATCCCGCACGCCCTGGCCCCGGAACATGGCCGGGAAGCGGAAGGGCTCGGGAACCTGGTCCTCGGAAATGAACTCGTCGGAGCCTTCGGGCTGGCCAACGATGAATTTGCCGATCTATTGGGGTGGTCAGTATATAATGGTCTGCATTTAGGATATGGAGATAGACATACCTGCAACTCAGTGTCGGTGATCGTGCTGCGGCTGACGCGAGCATAGCCGCTACGGAAGAGCCCCTTGTACAAGATATACTCGCACCAGCGGTCCCAATCGCTGGGATCGATATCCCGCATGCCGCTCTTCTCGGAGACGTACGTGTTGTAGTTGCCCTCCTTGGGCGTGGTGACGAGGTAAGACAGGAGAATGCTAGGGCGGTTGGTGCTGCCCATCAACTCGGCGAGGTACTCGCTTTGAAGCCGGCGATCTTCGGGATCTTCTTCCTGACCAGAGTGGAAGACGAAGATGTCGACAAGCTCGCCATACGCATCGATCGTAGCGTGGATAGCCGGTGCCAACTCGCCGACTGGACTCGGGAGCAGATGGTGTGTCGAGTTCACGATGGGGAACTTGGACAATAGGGCACATCCCCAGGTGTGTTTGTTCGGGCCTGGGCCGTAATCGGCATACATGCCGAGCTCCTCTGACAGGTACTGAGTGAAGTCACGGTTGCCCATGATGATGCGTTGTTGATCACTTTCAAGGAAGCCAATCACGTCAAGTTCGGTCTCATGAATGAGCGCCTCTATGCGACGCTCGGAGCTCCACATGTCGTTGTCAATGCCGAAATGAATCGTCCAGATACCAGCAGTGATGAGCTTGCTGTCCTTGTGGTACGGCTGGTAGTTGTAGTCGGGGAATCGCAAGTATGCAATGCTGGTTGCAAGAAGCTGGAGGCCCAACAAGATGTAGATGTAGTAGCTTCGCTGGCGTCGAGCCGCGGGATTGACCACGGGCTGGAAGGATCGCTGCTTCGCTGGGCTGCTGTTCTGCACCGATGAAAAGACACCAAATCCGATCAGGATCATAGTGGTGGCCATGACCCAGTCGGTGCGCTCGCGCACGAGTGGACCGCCGGGGACGAACGCGTAAGCAACGACCCAGACGTGGAAAAGGACCATGAAGTTGTAAACGAAGAATCCAATGAAGAAGGTTCGTCCAGGAGGGTAACGGACGGCATTCGAGATGAGCGCAGGGGTGACGGCAGTCAGATAGAATGCCAAGGTCAAGCCTCCGTAGTATCCAGTCCAGTGAGTCAGGGTCGTCAAAACAGCGGCACCGATAGAGCCAACACCGAACATGGTCCAGCTGCGCGAGATGTTCGGATAGAACAAGCCAAAGAGCAGACCCAGTCCCATAGCGAAGATGGTGACAGCGCCGTGAGGAACGGCCTGCGGGCCGCGGATGGGATACCCCTCCCAGACCCAAAGGATCATCGTGCTCGAGTCGGAAAGCAGGGAATGCAGGCCAAAGATAAGGCCGCCCAGACCAAGTCCGGCGAAAACAGACACACCCTTTGGCTTGTCATGTGTGTTGGCGTTGTTGTCGAAGTGCTTCGGTCGCTTCATCATGATCCGGGCCAGGGCGAGAACGAAAAGCACAATACCAGTCTTGTTCATGCCACCATTGGCGTCGTGCATAACGGGCCATAGCGGGTTGTTGGTCCACCAAGCAAACTTAGCAACACTGCTGGCGATAAGTCCGATGGTCCAGGCAGAGATCTTGTTTTCCAGCATAGCCGGGCTGTTGCGGTTGCGGTACCAGATCGCAGTCCATGCAAGCGAACCTTCCCAGACAGCCAAGCTGATGGCGCCCAGTCGGCCATGAGGAGTTTTAAAGAGATAAGCCAGGAGACCGACAACAGTGGTGGCCACGGAGAACGGCAAGTACTTCACGACAAAGCGTCGCACGGGAGGAATCTCCAAGAGAATGGGGGAGATCGTAGCCATGACAGCAACTTCGTAGCCCGAAATACCCATGTACCAGAGGGGAAAGAACCAGACCACAAGACCTAGGCTGGTAAGGATTGTCCAGAAGGTGAACTGGGCATCATATTAGCAACATTATCGCCAACCTGGAGTTAGGTTTCCACATACGCCAAGGTAGACATCCGCAGCAGCATCGGCGAGCTCGTCCCACGAGAAGCGAGTGTCAAAGACTTGAGCAATGGGTTTATCCTTCTCTTTCTCGAGCACTGCATCGGCGACCCGTTTGTTGTTGCTAGAGGTGCCATCACCGTCAGCTTTGTTCCCTTCACTTTCAAGCGAGCACAGCGTACCAGCTATTTCGGGAGCCACGGAACGTACCCTCTGCTCAATCCCTTGACATCCTTAACAACAATTTCGAAGCTGCTGAAGTCCATCGCAGTGACCGCATCGAAGGCCACGTCAAGCAGAACAAGAGCCCATTCGAAAAATGCGTAGATTGTGTAGGCTAGTTCCCGTCAGCCGATGAACATGGAATTCCTGACTCGGAAAGGGCAAAGAACGTACCTCCAGGGACACGGTGGACTTTGTGCTGAATGAAGAAGTAGATCAAAGGAACAAGAGTGCCGAAGAAGGCTCCTGCCAAGTACTTGCGGTATTTGATGGCCTCCGGGTTCGGCGGACTTAGAGCCAAGCATCCCAGCGTCCATGGCAAGGTAGCTACGAGGTAGCTAATCATGAAAACATCATGCCAATCGTGGTCATCGGTGCTCGTGACATAGGTCCATCCTCCACAAGTCAATGTCCTGAAAATACCGACTCCTGCAACGAATTTGGGCAAAGAACTGTTCGGTCGGTTGGCGAGGCAGAACCAGAGGAAGCAAAGCAGGAATCGAGGACCAGCGCAGATCGCAATGAACAACTGAAAGATGGAGCGCTCCGGGTATCGGTCGCCAATGGTTGCGCTGACCGAGGGGAACCATTCGATCGGGTATCCGAAATGTTCATTCTCCACAATCTTGTGGTAGTGGAGGGCCATGCCCACTATGAGAGCTCCGAGGAACGCAGCATATGCGGCGATGGTGTGCGCGTGCGATATCCAGTGCCCTGAAATCTGTTCTTCAGTTAGCTCCTGAGCACCGATCAGGGGCCAATGTCCAGTCGTACCACTGCGACGACGTCGCCGTCGCGATGTTTTGGAGCCATTGTGGCTCAGATCATCAAATCAAATCAAGGAAAGAAGATTGGTCTTAAGAGAAGGACGAGAATGAGGATAGATTACAAAATACGAAGGTGGAGCAGATGTGTTCAGGACCGACCGCAAGTGGGCTTGACGCGCTGAGATCGACAGCACGCGAAGCTCATAAGCGGACCCCTGCGACGTGCCGAAATCTTGGCAAAAATTTGGAGAACTTCGATAAAGCTGAGCCGCATCTATTCGACCATAAATTTTACAAGCTATTCGTCGCAAAGGTCACAACAATGGCGGCCGCGAGTGACAAAGCGCGGTTTTACTTGGAGCAATATGTTCCGGAACTCCAAGAATACGAGCGCAAGCAGATCTTCACTCGTGACGAGATCAACGCAATCACGTCCAAACGTAGCGATTTTGAACACACCTTGAATGCACGAGGATCTCGGCCGGAGGACTACCTACAATATGTCGCGTACGAGATGAACCTGGATCGATTGAGGAGAATCCGGTGTCATCGCAAAGGCGTCAAGTCAACTGCGTTCAATGGGCAGCGAACCATATTCTTCATCTTCGACCGGGCGACCAAGAAATTCCCCGGTGCCATCGATCTGTGGGCACGCTACATCGAATACTGTAAGAAAGAGAAGGCTAGCAAAAAGCTCGGAAAAATATTCACATCGGTCTTGCGACTTCATCCCCGAAATTGGAGCTTTTGGGTATTCGCAGCGAAATACTATGCGGAGACACAAGGAGATATGGCTACTGCTCGTGCCTACTTGCAGCGAGGACTGCGGTTCTGTCCGGATAGCAGGAAATTGTACCTAGAGTATGCTAAGCTCGAGATGGTCTATCTCGCCAAACTTGCAGCGCGGCGAAAGATCCTGGGTCTGGATGAATCTCATGAGGAGGAAAAGGACCAAGATGGTGATGACATGATCACCTTACCAACTGTCACGGCGGAGGAATTCAACGCTGAGGCTAGGCACGGTGTGGAGCAGTTCAATGCATCGGCGTTGAAGAAATTGGAGTCCGCTCCAGCGTACACAGGAGCTATTCCCATCGCCATTTTCGATGCAGCAATGCAGCAGTTTACCTCTGAAGCTGCGGATGTGGCAGAAGATTTCGTCGAGCTGATCGCTCAGTTCGGGCTGGTTCCCTCTGCAAAGCAGATCCTGGATCACATCCTCGAAAGTCTGCCCTCGGTCGAGCCGCCGCCCATTGGTGCCATTATGTGCAGGATGAGGATGCTTCTGTTCAATGTGGCAACAGACAGTGAGAGATTCCCAGTTGCACTCGGCCAGCTTTTGGGACAAGTCAAGAACCACATGGGAAAGCTGCCAGCGCCGCAGCAGCATATGCTCGCACTAAGGACAATTCCTGTGCTGCTGATGTTCCTACGATCACCAGAGAATGTCGACGAGGATGTTCTGAAGGTCCTTGAAGCCAGCATTATCAAATACCTTCGGAGCACAAAGACGAACATTGTCAAAACGACTTCTGCAGGCCCTACCACCCATGAAGCGCTCGTCCAGTCCTTACGCGATAACGGCCATGCCGCTGATGCCAGCAATTTGCAGAGCATCATCACGGAAGCAGGTCTCGGCTGAATTTGGGAGGCTTCATTATGGTGACGGCCCCACGGTTTGCCGACCACGCGAGGCCAAGAATCAGATTGCCTCTACGACGTGTCATTTGGAATGAGGATCTGGATCATCGCTCCCAGCCAATGTACCAACTAGCAATGATCGCATGTGCGACGAGAATCGCCCCTTCCAAGTTCCACGGTGCCATCAGCATCCAGTCTCGGAGCGCTGCAAGACACGGGTACGCCAGCACCAAAAAGTTGGCAAGCATACCCAGGCGTGCCAGGCGTCGGCCACGTCCCAAACAGCTGCGGACCACATTCATTCCCAAATGAGGATGTAATCCCAACATCCATGCGAGAAGCAATTCTCCGAATGGTTCGCCCATCCATGGGTCTTTCAGGAAATTCTCCGATGCATGCAGCGCGTGCAGGTGTCTCCTGCCGTCGTCCGGGCCTGGGCGGTGATTGATGTCAACGCGCGAATTCCCAGCCATGCAAGCCGCTCGCTCTCGTCGCATGGGCCACGGCAATCCTTGTAGGCGGAATGGACGGATCCACTTCCTGGATTTCATCTCGGGGCTATACTCCTCTCGGCACCAAGCAAATGACAAGGCTCAAATCCCGCAGAGCGCTTGCTCGCCGACCATAGTTTCACATATTTTCGATCGATCGATGGTGAAGCCCGTATCTCAATCCTGTAATCTATAGAGCCGTGAATGTCTTTCGGAATCAATCCCCCAACGCTAATATTCCATCACAGAGTCTTACACTGTGAACGCCACACCCTCCATAATCCAATGCCACGCTACGAGCAATAAGTTAGATACTTCTCTTTGACGCCACATTCGCTTAGCATTAGCCTCGACGCCTCTCCTGCTTCCTATCTCCCAAACCCAATCAGGTGAATGCCGAATGACCTCGTAGGAAGATCTCGAGCTCCAAGCGAGATGACGGAGGACGCCTCATCCTTGCACGACGACTTCGCGATCATCGATGGTGAGAAACCCTGTACACCGCCACAGAACGACACGGCATGGAAGGTGGAAGATCCTGTGCCACACGGGCGCATCATTCCTGCAATCGCGCAAGGTCCGTCTCATATCGCACGTGGTGTGGCACATACGAAAGCTAGGTCGAGAGCCACCAAGCACTTTCGTTAATGATCAACAGTTCACGCCTGCGCGCTCCAATGAAAGACATGTTTGCGCCACACCCCTCTCTACGACTGTCCACGTATGCATCCACACCAATTGTCCTGGCCGCTTGACCACTCATATCACAATAATACCAGTGCATTAGCCACTCGTGGCCACACTTGCTGAAGCAAAGCGGGGGCCCTCTGCGTGGCGCCCTGCAATTGGGACATTCCGCCAGATCGTGATCGAAGGATCGACAGACACGTACGGCACGAACTG